>JAQBSW010000740.1:0-172729 GCA_029291075.1 Eudiplozoon nipponicum | reverse complement strand
AATGGATGGATGACCCATGTTATGTAATACTTGGATAATCTTGGCCCGTAACTCCAATGGCACATATGGTCGTGGTTGACTTCTAGATGTTTCGCATAACAACCACTTGCCACTTATGAGCTTACGCACATATCCTGGTCTTTTGGACAACACCAATGTAAAGGGATCCAGTCCTTGCGCTTCTTCGATTTGACTAACGAAATCATACATTGATTCATCTAAACTTTTCAAAGGACCTTGAAATATCGTATCGACATCAGCTTCATTCGGTCGGCTTAGTGCATCTGCTACCACATTCTCTTTACCAGCAATATGAGACACAGTGAAATCGAACTCTGCTAACCGTGTTATTTGGGAATTTACTCTACGAGAGTAATTAAGCCTAGCTGTTTTACCAAGTATGCTGATCAATGGCTTATGATCGGTCAATAACTTAAACTTGTGACCATCTAAGTAATGCTCGAAGTGTAACACTGCGGCATACACGGCTAGAAGCTCTTTGCCAAACGTATCATAACGTTTTTCTCGATCAGTAAGCTTACGGCTATAAAACCCAATCGGTTTTACTACGTCCCGATCTCTTTGCTGTAGCACTGCCCCTAATGCAACATCTGAGGCATCAGTGATTAGTTCGAAAGGTTTTTCCCAATCTACAGGTGCTAATGTGGTTACGTCACTTAACATATCCTTGGCCTTTTGGAAATTTTCTCGGTCTTCTTGACTCAAGATGATAGGCCAAGACTTCTTGATCGTGCTCTTTTCAAGAGTGAGATGGCTTGTTAACGATCCAAGAATTCCGGCTAGACCTGGAATGAATCGACGATAATAGCTGATCATGCCCAAGAACCTTCGCAACTGGCGTACAGTTCTGGGTTCAGTTACGTCCTTAATGGCTTGGACCTTATCTTCCAAAGGCTTAATTCCGTCTTTGGAAAGTATATGACCAAGGTATTTAACTGAAGAGCAACCAATATTACTCTTATTAGGTTTGACCACTAATCCATATTGTTCCAGCCTGGTCAAAACCGTTTCCAAATGCGTGCGATGTTCGTCTCGTGAGCGACTAAAAATTATTATGTCATCTATATATACTCTCGCAAATGGACAATTCTGAAGGATTTCTTCAGCCAAACGCTGGAATGTCTGACTGGCGTTTTTCAAACCAAAAGGCATTCGAAGAAATTCATGCGATCCCCCTCCTGGAAATCTGACTGCGGTGAGTGGTATCGAACTTTCTTCCATTGGTACTTGATAGTACGCTTTCTGGAGATCTAAAGTTGAATAAACCTCATATCCCATTATATCTCGGAGCAAAGTACTCTGGTTAGGGAGAGGATAAGAATCACCCTTTGTCACTGAGTTTAATAGACGATAATTCCCACAAACCCTCCATTGACCCGGTTCAGGTTTGGGAACTACCACTATTGGGGAAGCAAAATTGGAATTTGACCTTCTACAAATCCCCTCTTCGCGCAATTGATGAAATTCTGACACAGCTACTTGTTGCTTGTGTTGTGCCAATGGTTGAGCCTTTGGTGAACAAGGTAACGGAGCTACCAATTCTATCTGGTGTTCTACTCCTATTTTCAAACCTATCTTTTTGGCACTAAAAGGTTGAAACACTGCTAGGTGCTTCTCGATAATATCGGCAAAGTCATGTGCGACTGATGGACGAGGTAAGAGGACTGTTCTAACTGCCGACACGTTAGACTCATTATTTATTGATGTCCCTACGCCTTCTGTGATAGTCCTAGCCTTGGGGTCTAATGCCAGCTTGAAATGTGTCAAGAAATCCATGCCAATGATATGGTCCTTGACATCGGCTACTAGAAAATTCCATAGGAAAGAAGATTTCTGGCCTAATGTTACCGACATTTCTTTCATCCCTTTTACTTCAATTGGACTACCGTTAGCGGCCCATAGTTGATAATCAAATGTGGGGCAATCTGCTTCCACCACGTCTGACCTAACTATGCTTACCTCAGCACCCGTGTCTATGAGAAATTCTAATCCAGATAATTCATCCTTAATAATGAACTTGTTGCTGGACACTCCGGCAATGTTTTCAAGATCCCCGCTTAGTGAGAATCGGACTCTCTTGCCTTTTATCTCGGTGCTATTTGTACTAGTCGCCTCTTTTGCTTTGAGTATGCCTTTTAAAGGCATATCTGGGAGCCTTTGCAATGGAACCCCCCCTACGGCTCCTACTAGTGGGGGTTTTTCCCTTTTCCCGGTGACGGATTTCTCTCAACCGGTTTTGTGCTTCCTTTCCATTTGGGTCCACCTAATCGCGGGTAATTATAATTTTCATCTTGGCACTTCGCACTGCGTCCATATTCGCCCTGTGCCTTACCCCATCCGCGTGGCCCTTCGAAGCGTTGACGCGAGTGACTCCTTCGGCGTCTAATATACTGGACCTGACTCTGAAGTTGTGCGACATCACTACGCAAGCTAGCAACTTCCCTACATAAGAAACGCAAACTTTCTTGTGTGGTCAGGTGGTTTTCGGTATCTGCCCTGACTGGCTGCATCGTTACAGAATCTGCCATTACAGCATGTACTTGTGGTTCTTGCTGTTTATACACGCCGTCTAACCCTCTGAGTTTTGTCGGCCAATCTATGTTCATTGTGTCAAACACTTCCATTGTTGTTCTGAGCCTAACTGGTAACTCAGCTGTAAAAATGGAGTTGACTACATCACTAGATATATTCAACCTGGAAGCTTTCGTGCAAAGGCGTTCATAAAATTCGGACGGTAACTGACGCCCCATTTTTTCTAAGCGTAATAATTCGCACATTTGCGCTGTTCTTCCAGGCTGATATCTCTGTTGAATTTCTGCCATTAATAACTCAAATGCGTTGTACGGCTTTTCTTTCACAGTTCTGTCTCTGAAATTTTCCAAAGCATTTCGGAAATTCTCAGGCAATGCCATCCATGCTGCAACAAATTTCTCCATAGGGTTCACAATACAATAAGCCTCAAATATCATTTGGGCATCTCCTACCCAACTTGCATGTTTCTCTGACTTATACTGTGGTAGACTAAATATTCTTGGACTGGCGCGGTCGCCAAATTTTGTTGAGGCCCCTAACCTATTGGTGTCTGTAAGCCCCATAGATGCCAGTTCGCTAGATGTCCTAATATTCACAGTAGAGTCTGATATGCCTACATTGTTATCTGTGTCAATAAGATTTAAATCCATTAGGTCCTGCCCTAAATGAAATACATCTTCTAATTTAATATCGGCATTCATGATCAAGAATTATGATACTTAAATTGACACTTACTTGAGGCGTTAGGAAGGTGAGAGTTGGAAAGCTATATCTTCAGCAATAATCTGCTTTGATGTGTACGTGACCCACAATAATAAATAAAATTACCTGTTCCAAGGCTCCTCCTCAGTGTTATATTATATCAGAACACAAGACAAGTGTTGAAAGATGTTTATTGAATAATGTTGTAATCGTTTATTATGGAGAGAAATGTTAAAATGCAGCAAACGAAAATCTTCAACCAGCCCGGAAGCACGATACTCAAAAACTGAAAATAGCGCACAATTTTAAAAATCAAGTCTTTAAACAAAGAATGTTCTGGAAAATAAAAAGAAAAAATTCTTTTTAAATAAAGTTGTTACAATCAGCTATGGTGGTTTAAATTTATCATTCAAGGTCATTTTATATAAGGCGGAGGATTCAACATACTCTCACTGGTATACGATACGGATCATGATTAGTAACATAGTTTAATTGCCGGAAATCAGCCGCTGGTCAGTGCGATCTTTCCATTTTCGTTACGTAAATTATTGGAGCTCGAAAAACAGATGACGATTGTTCAAGAACGCCGGCTTCACTCAGCTCTTGTGTTTCTCCGAGTCGCTGCAGCTAATTTCTCTAGAAGAGCACCATATACTTTTGGTAGTTGGTAACCTTCATTTCATTCTAGCCATAGTTTAAAGTGGTCGACTCTCGGCCCTGGACATTCGCTACAAATAGGAAATTGGACTATAGTGTTGTATTGTCTTTGAAATTCTTTCTACCATCCGGGCAGACAACTTGGTCTACTCCTACACCTTTGGGGTACATGAAATTTTCCATAATCAAGGTTACGATCTTGGTAAAAACACCTGTCCCATTTTGCACATACATTTGTCAGTATAAGCTAAGTATCGCATAGCGTAGAAAAGCAAATTCATCCAGTAGACCGGTTTCGTCTTTATCGGGATCTCATAACGAACTGGCCAGAGTTTTCGGCGGACAGCGCTCGAAACTGGATAAGTCTGTTTCGGAAACCGTTAATCTAACAACTGAGCTACATTGCCACAAAGTTATATATTCCAATCTGTCATAATTGGAAATTGGGGGTCTAAATGGCCGCCATATGAACTCCACCTAAAAATGAATAACCGAGTTTTGCGTGGAAATGAAGTCCAGAAAATTTGGAAAGAAATCGGGGAAAAATGCTTCACGTATAATTTTAGAAAAAACTAATTGTACCAGAAAAAGAAAAGGAATAAAAATTTGTCCCGAATTACTTTAATCAAAGTCGCGATCTTCTTTTAAGCACCTGTCCCATTATGTACAAACATTTGTCAGTATAAAAGTTCGTATTAGGTGTTGCGAACCTAGTAACAAATTAGTTCAGTTGTGACCAGAAGGATAAACCAAAGGCAGCATGAAGGGAATATAAAACCTTATGCACATTCGTTTCGTGCTTACTGGCGACTCATTAGTAGGAGCCGGTATTACGCCCTTTAACCACTATATATTTGGTAGAAGAATGTGGAATAATAGGACGGTACAATCTCCTAGACGAATGTGTAAACCTGCAATAGTGAAGCTAACATCATCTAAAGTCAACGACAATACGACTTCAACGCTAACTCACACTATATAATATATATACCGAGTCTGTAAAGGATACTAACACTATGGCTATTGTGTTAGTAACCGATAGCAAAATTATTGTAACGAAAAGATACATGGTACTAACACTATGGTTTCAGAGTCGGAACACGTTACCAACATGATGGATATTAATTTATGCTATAGTTCACCGAAATTGAGAATTACAACAATTTCTGAACACATGTTACTCCATTAAATCCTTACACTCTGGCCTTGTGGAATGTTAGTCCCGAAGAACCATCTGATTTAGAAGTACGCGATGCAATCCTATCTCTTAAGCGCCGCTAAGCCGCCGGCCTCGATGATCTGCTTCCGGGATTGTTTAAGGATGGTGGCGATATAATTTCAGGAACGTTTACCAAACTTTTTCATACTATAAGGAATGAGGAAACCGTACCACTTGACTGGAATGAGTCGACCATCATTCCCATCTTCAAAAAAGGCAATCGTAATTCGTGCGATAACCATCGTGGTATAAGTTTGACTCCGGTCGTATCAAGGTTATTTGCTTCGATTATCCTACGTCGTCTTAGCGCTTCACGTGAATCACAAACAAGAGAAGAACAGGCCGGATTCCGCGCAGGACGAGGTTGTATAGATAATATTTTTACGTTAAGGCAAGTTCTCGAACAGAGACATTTATATCACCGTCCCACAATAGTCGTCTTTCTAGACTTCAAGGGTGCATTTGATTCGGTGGATCGCAATGTTTTATTCCATATCTTGTCGAAAAGCGGTGTGCCCACTAAATTTGTTAATATTATACGAGCTCTCTACACAAATACTTCTGGTCGCGTTAAGGTCTACAACGAATTAACGCATAACTTTACAACCAGCAGTGGTGTTCGTCAAGGTTGTCCACTTTCCCCATTTTTGTTTAATTTTGTAATCGATGCTATTATGAACAACACTCTCTCACACATTCAGGACGCTGGAGTTGAAGTTCTCCCGGGAGATAAACTAGTCGATCTTGACTATGCGGACGATATCGTACTATTATTCGACAATCAGCATGCTGCCCAGACCACCTTAAATAGATTAGCAAACGTTGTTCTGTCTTTCGGTATGAAATTTGCACCCTCTAAATGTAAGATCCTGTTACAGGATCACCCACCACTCACTCCAACGTTGCGACTGCAGAATGAAGATCTTGACATAGTCGACTTGGTTTACATATCTTGGGAGCTCTATCAATAACGTAGGCAATATGTCCGACGAGGTGAGAATACGGATCGCGAAAGCTAGAGTAGCTTTCTCGAACCTTCGTCATTTATGGAGAAACGTGAATATTTCACTTTGCCTTAAAGGTCGTGTTTACAATGCATCTGTACGCGCAGTCTTACTATACGCTAGTGAAACTTGGCCTCTTAGAGTTGATGATCTGAGACGCTTACAGGCATTCGATCATCGTTGTTTGAGAAGTATAGCACATGTTGGTTACCAACAACGAATAACTAACGTTGACATTCGTAGACGTATTTTTGATCTGACAATAAGTGCTCGTCTTTAGAAAAGCAAATAAGGCTCCATCAACTTCGTTGGCTCCATCACGTTTTGCGTATGCCATCATTCCGATTGCCCAATAGAGCTCTGTTCTCTCATCCAGCACCAAATTGGCGTAAGAAACAAGGTGGGCAGATTTTGACATGGTAGAACCAATTAAAGTCACTTACATCCAAATTGGGTAGTATAGGATCCACTCGTCTGCCGGGATGGGGTCCCCGTGCAGATCACAGTTCTTGGTTAGAAACCCTTAGCGATATGGCAGCGAATCGAGCTCAGTGGCGATCTTGTTGTAGATGTATAGTAGAATCATCTTCGTAACTTTCTTTTCTTAGTAGGGCAAAGTTAGTTGCGAGGTTCGGTTTGTTTATGACGTGATACGGTGAAATCCGCAAGGAAGCTGTGTTGCTGATGTTGCCTTGCCAGAATGCTAACTTGGCCTTAATGGTGTTGTGGAGAGGTTTAGTTTGCCTCATTTCTGTGAGTTATCCTGATAAATTTACTCATAGTAGCAAGGTTTTCCTTCTCTCTACCCCTCTCCCTCTCTCGTAAATCTCAATAATAATTTATCTAAATTAACTTATATACTTTTTTCACTCCTTATGGTTATATGGCAGTAAAACATTAGTCACTTGACTTTTGTGTGGCTGGAAATGATGATGATCGATATCAGTTATCACATTTCGCGGTAAGCATGACATCATTCAATTCAATATATAACAGTTAGATACTGTTTATTACGGAGAACTAGTATATATGCAATTCGCATTGTTGAGACTATACAATGTTAGCTACTCTACTGCAGGTTTACACATTCGTCTGGAAGATTGTATCGTCCTATTATCCCACATTCCTCACCTAAGTATGTAGTGGTTAAAGGGCGTAATACCGGCTCCTATTGATGAGTCACCAGTAAGCACGAAACGAATGTGCATGAGATTATACTTTTCGTTCATGCTGCCTTTGGCTTATCCTTAACTAATTTGTTACTAGGTTCGCAACACCTAATACATACTTCCATATATATTAGTTCTTCGCAAAAAGCAGTATTTAACTGTTATATATTGAATTGAATGATGTCATGCTTACCGCGAAATGTGATAACCGATATCGATAAAGGCCATAGTGTATGGATTTACTGGAGTAACAGGTGTTCAGAAATTGTTGTAATTCTCAATTTCGGTGAAATACAGCATAAATTAATATCTACCATTTTGGTACCATGTTCCAACTCGGAAACCATAGTGTTAGTACCATGTACCTTTCGGTACAATAATGTTGGTATCGGTTGCCATAGTGTTAGTATCCTTTACAGACTCGGTATATATATTATATAATGGTTCTATTACTGGAGAAAGAACATTACTGTTGATGAGATGGTTACTGTCGCGAATTTCTTTTAATTAATGGACTAACGAATAGATATCAGGTAAACACAGTCTAAATTCTGCTCTAGATTTCCTACTGATTTTAAATCCCACACATAGCCAAAAATGAAATACAATGCGATAATACTACATAATTTGTCGTGCAGGATAAAATGAGCTGCTTTATCTAAAAGGTTTTGCAGAGGGGATAAGCAAAATACAACTTCCACAGATACAAACATTTCAAGTTGGATTTCTCTTCCTTGAATTTTTTCGAACTAATACAAGTTTCTTTAAATGCAATGAATAAGGATTTTGATAAAAACGGCCAGTTCTACCTCGTTTTACCAAATTCCACAGAAACTTCAGGAAAATCACCATTGCTTAAATCTAGGTTAGGTATTCACATCAGAGACTTCAATTTTTTTAAATTGGCCACGAGAGACGTCAGTTCAAAAGGACAGGCTTCTCTAACTAAATGAAAGCGAGACTTTTTGTGTCATGCCTAGAAGACGTTCACTAACACTAATGTGAAACGTTAATCAAAACTGCCTTTTCGTTTTATCTGCATAAGCTCACATTGAATGAAGCACATATGTTAGTAAGATCACTTTCTACTTTGACCCAAGTTCTCGACGTAAACGATTGAAAAGTTAATCGATAGTCTTCGTTGTAGGAAACGTTAATGCTCAAGTTATTTAAGTGATACATATTTTTTTCGGGTGTCAGTTAAATGCGCTAAATAAGGTTGGATAGCAGTTTCGAAAACATAAATTAATAGCGTAAATTTTAAGCCTGGCAAAAGACAGACTCACACCGACATTCAACCTGACCTATTTAGATAGAAAGATTGCATACATACATGTATACATATATACAATCACACATGCATACATACATGACTACTTAAGTACGTACAAACATACACACCTATCTTCAAACATGTGCTTACATACATACAAGCCTACATACATAGGTAAATATATACATGTACATATACGTGCCTACGTACATACACACATACGCACATACACATACATATATACTAATTTACATACATACAAGCATACATACATTCAAACATACATACAATAAAAAGCATACTTACATACATACATACATATACACATACATACACACATACATATACGCATACATAAATGCATACGTACATACATATACACATACCAATATGCATACATACATGCATACATACATGCATACATACATACATACATACATACATACATACATACATACATACATACATACATACATACATACATACATACATACATACATACATACAGACATATATACATACATGCATGCATACATACATACATACATACATACATACGTACATGCATACAAACACACACACACATACATACATACATACATACATACACACATACACACACATACATACATACATACATACATACATACATGCATGCATAAACGGGAACGTTCTACAAAACGGTAAATCGTTGAATTTCGTATGTCAATTAAACAGCAAGTACTAGATCTCAACAGTATGATGCTAGTTTCCCATAGATTTACCAACATTCAAGTTTTATTTTGTTAGTGAGGTTACGATGCACCATAATCAAGTAGCCGAGATTGCGAATAATAGCGTCCAGCTACGATGCAATGGATGCTACTCGACTAGGCTTTTTGTTAATGAAAAACAAAGAGCGAGTGTAAATGAATGGTCAGCTCGTAGTCTTGCTCTCGAGTATTGTATCCAGACGCCTAGCTTTCAATGATCTAAGCTAAATGGATGGGTCATTCCACAATCTGCCAAGAGCTGCTGCAGCAAGGTTAACATGACGAAACATCTCAACTGAAGCCGATCCGTTTGGTGTTATTGAGAATTGCATTAATAAATTTGACGAAGGTACGATTTTAGGCTTCGGAAAAGATTATCCACAACAAACGAATAGGGTAGTCCGCTATGCGTAATATGACCGGGAAATTGCTTCGGTGCTAAGAAGGTAGAGTTGACAGCCGTTATCGAAATTTCTGAACATCAGCAAGACTTATGACAACACCTATCGGCAAAATCAAAAAGGCATAACAATTGTTTGTTGTAACAAGTTTTAAACGATAAAGAAAAACACAATTTATAGTAAATAATAAAATTTGACTTCACGTCAAACAGAGTCATCCACCAATTTAATACACGAGTTCCAGTTCGTTAACTAAACACACCTTATGCAAAGCAAATACTAACTTTACAATCTGGTACATTTATTATCATTTATTGTTATCTTTCAAGTAGAATCGAGCTTTTAGTGTCAGTCAGGTTCCTGACAGCATTGTCAGCCCAACTATCCCTAGCTCATTGTGAATACAAAAACTGTTCAACAGGAACTGCTGAAATACACCTGGGAATACAGACAGAACTCACTTAAGCACTTTCGATAAAAAAAATAACTTAAACTATCACGCCTGTACCTACCTGGTATAAACATGCCTTCCCTGTCGGTTTTCGTTGATTTAATGAATAGTGGAGCGCTCGTAACGGCTTGTGGGAATGTCGCCGCAGGAGAAGACGTGCTATTAGCTGGTGAGCCGTTTTTGACTGATAAAAAAGAATTAGACTCGCCATTAGTAGACAAGACGGTTGACTGTTTCCCATTGGACAAACTGCCGACCAGACTTGAGTTTAACAGATGGCTGGAGGGCGAAAGGACAGACGGCAGGCTGGGCGGAGTCGCCGATGGATAGAGTTCAAAAACAAAGTCTTTGGTTCGATCCTGTTGCATTCTAACAGCCACCATGTCCAAGTGAATAACTCCCTTGTGTGTATTTGTTCTCTGAACAAGGCAAACGGAAAATTAGAACAACTAGTTGGTCAAGAGGTGCGTAATTTACCAACAAAATAACGGAATGCAAAAGATTTAATCAATGAAATGCATCATTAAAAAACTATAAACCGATGCATTCGCTCAAATAGGTTTAGTTAACTGTCGGCTGAGAACCGATTGGTATTCATCATAAGCTAAACTAACCACCCGACGAGATCTGCGTAGCCGCTCTTAGTTGAGTCATCACTGTGGCGTCTAATCAAGGATGGCCAGTTAAATTGTTTCGGCTATTGCCAAAGTAAAAATCTATTAAACATCAAGCTGGCCAGGATATTGGGGTAACTCCGTTGGATGGAGCCCAAACAAAGACGGACCAGAAATATCGTCACGGAACACTACTTTGGCGACATTAGGCATTTTATCACGCCGCAACGTACCCTCGCCAAGCAAGTCTATTCAATGTGGCAATTTCATGCAAGTACGGCTCAATGGAAATGCCTCGTGCAGTCTGCCTTATAAGCATACTATTCTGAGATCAACCGTTCGAGACCTAAATATCCGTTTGCGTATGCATATGTCCATCCATAAATGTATTTATATATATATATTTCTCTATTGATTTACCTCAGGCGAAATATAGTAGAAAAGATAGTCATCTGTGAGAATAAACCATCGCCTTTTCCACGTCTTGACACGTCCGCCTAGAATAAAACACGAACAGAAAAATCCACATTTAATATAGGTCAATGCATAAAAACAATAAAACATTTTTCATAGTAAACTTCATTTTCCGCCTGATTAATAGAAGCCACCTTATCCAAAAAGCAATACTCTTTACTTATGCTCACTCTGTGGCAACGTAGACGTCACTTTTTTCTTATTACCAAGAATTTAGGTAATTGGCAAAATAACAGAATTGCTTGTAGACAGAAATAAATATCTATCTCACAATTTCTCATAAGGTATCTACAAAAACCATATTTGTATATATTCGGAAGGAAAACCAAACAGGAAGCTAAACCAGTGAGTGTGATAAAGGTAAGAGCCAAATTATTAGTGAGCTCCACCTACATGCTAGATTCGCTTTTTAAAAATAAGACTGCGACGTGCTTATTTACAACTTTATAACTCATCCATTTTATTACCTGAGGCAAAATATTGAGGAGATAACTGCTTAACATACGTACGAACGAGATTTCAATGATGTGTTGCGTAATTGCGGAGGAGTATTCACTATTTGATTTGACACACGCGTTTCAATTAAAATGTTGTTTTACATTGTAACCCGTCTGGTCGATTGGCCTTCGCGAATTGATCTGCAACTTATGCGTACAAAAACAGAGTTTTAACCAGATACAAAACTAAAAAATATGCAGCCCCAAGGAAGAAAGAATTTCGCACTGAATGGGCACACCAATGTAGGTATCGTCGTTATTCCCCAAACAAGCCATATATTTGGTCAAGTGATGTGGGGGAAAACGACACAATAGATGTAGGAAACCGCAGAGTTCTTTTATCCTAAATTATTTGAATACTGCTTTGTTCGATTTATAGCTACAATTGATATGTATCCAGTAACCATGTAAGTCAAATGCCAAAATGATTGGTACTCTAGTTCATACTGAATTTAACATGTCCCGAACGAACGAACTCATCCGACGGAGACTGCATCGTACGGTTGATGCAAATGTATGTGTCTTTATGACTCGTTGAGCTATATTGGTTTCGATCAATCGTCCACGATTGCCATCAATGCAGCTAAACTGCGAGTGTAATTTAAGGTAGCATACATGCCTTTACCAACAATTAAAAAGAAACAGCTTTTAAGGTCGATTGCAAATCTTATTTTTAAATATACAGACGATAATTGTTGATCAGCTTACGTAGGCCGATAAACTTGATGATTAACTACTCGAATGAGAGAACATTGTAACTTAAACACAGTTTCTTTCAAGCAAGTTTGCGAACTTGAAGTAAACACCAATCCCATTGTATTTACCCAGCCGGCGAACAACATAACGACTTGTTAAATACAATGGGATTGGTTTTTACTTCAAGCTTGCAAACCTGATTTAGAGAATTGTTATCACCACCCGCGCAATCAATTATAAGTTAAACTTAAGGCCCGGTTTTAAATCAAATGATGAATACACGTAATGCAATTGCGCAACATATTGTTGAAACGCATCCACTGCACAACCCAAGCCGCGCCCTACGTGCCATTTTCAACTATATAATGATATGATTATTGGCAAGTCTACTTCCGACGGTGCCTATTTCGACTGCCTTTTCAGGTATGGAGATCTTTCTCGATGAAAAGTACATCACCTACCAAGGTGACAATAAATGTGTTGATTGTCAACGGTGATCGAAAATTCTGGATAAATGAGGAAGACGGCGGATGCAAACAAATCGGATCGCAACCCGATAATCGGGTAAATGATCTATTCCCTGTCGCTCAACATGTTTCTTTGAAGCCACATATTTATTGCCAGACAAACATCGTACTCCAAGTGTACCTGATTTTTATGCGGTAACTGCATGCATATAAAAAAATAATAATACAATAATAAAGTAAACATAAATACATCTGTCTTGAATGAGGATAGCACACGTGCCACAAGTTGTTTTTTTTTCTGTGAGTATGGTGTCTGCCCTAAAGATGGGAGTGGAAATGAAGTCCCGAAAATGTGGAAGACATCGGCCAATCTTAATTTACGAACATTTCCTGGCAAGCAGTGCGAGGACGGCTTCAAAGTCACGGGCTCAGTGTGAACTGATCCATCAATGAAGCAAAAACAAGCTTTGCACGTGGCAATGTAAAGGAATCAAGATTTTACCGACCCGCGTGTGTTATCCATTGTCCCGCCAGCGTCAATTGTGGAACCAGCTCGAACGACGACGGCATTACGCAAACGCAAACTCATTTTAGGGAAAATATCAAAACGAAATGCATACAATTGAATGGCAAAATGAGATAACACCTGACTTGCCTAGCTTATAAAGCCATCCCGCTCTGCGCCCCGGACTGCTTGAATCGAATGCACGAATCGGCTCCGCCTTGATGTCGTGATACACCTTCTAATGACGACAAACGTAATTGCACACCAAAAAACAGAAATGTAGTGGAAGAATAAAAAGCATTCAATTCAAAAGAAGTTTTGCATATCACGCCGCATTCAAAAGAGATTTCTAATTTTGTACGCACATTCAAAGTTATCTATCAAAAGGTACAGATGCAAACCAACTCATTTTAGATAACTGTTACGATGTTATTCGGAAAATGGTTTCAGTGGTGTTTACAAGTGAAGGAATATGCAGTCATGATGAGATTTCCTTGCAAAATCTCCAGTTACTTACCATTACACCAAGCTAATATAGCCTCGCGCGGACGTGGTTAAGATTCAAGTCGTGCAGTGCATAAAACTGACTGGTAGAGACACATTTATTCATTCTTTATATATATATATATATATATATATATATATATATATATATATATATATAAAACATGATACATTGAAAGCCACAAGGAAGCTGTATTGCTGGTGTTGCTTTGCCCTAATGCTGATTTGGCCATCATGATGTTGTGTCGAGGTTTAGTTTGCCTCACCCCTGTGAGTTCTATTGATGTTTATACTATAAAGTAGGTACTCTTTCTCTCCCTCTCCCCCTCTCGTTATTTATATATTATTTCTTATGGTTTTACGGCAGTGAAAAATTAGTCACATTTGTCTTTTGTATGACTGTGGATGACATAAAAATATGTATATTTATACATAATTATTTAATAGAACTTATGCACCCAGAAACAGATTAGTCAAAAAAAATGTCCCAAGCATATCCTAAAGTCGACGTGAAAGAACGGCAAAATCTCATCTACTCATACATTTTAATAAAAATCGATCAAGAAATGTGGGGGCTTTCGCACAGTGCCATCCCATATACTTGTGCGCATTAAAGCACTAGTAGAATACCCTTTGTTGTACTCGCCCATGTGACTCAGGTCCTGTGTGCTGATTTCCTCGTTGAGAACAATAATCGTTTCATCTAGAAGAGACCGAACACTTCGGTGACGTCATCATCATCTTGCAAAGCCATACAAAAGCCAATGTTTCTCTGCCATATAACTATGAAAATCGAAACAAAGAACAAGAAATTTAAAAAAAGTAACATACTAGAGAGAGAGAGAGAGAGAGTACCTAGTTAACATGAGTATATTTATCTAGATAACTCACAGGGGTGAGGCAAACTAAACCTCGACACAACGCCATTATGGTCAAGTCAGCTTTAAGGTTGCGAAGCATCAGCAATAGTCTCCTATGCGGTTTTCATTGGATCGAGTCATAAACAAAACCAAACCTTGCAGATTACTCTTTCCTTGTAAGAAAAGAAAGTTACAAGGATGATTGTACCAGAAATCTGCAACAAGATCGCCACTGAGCTCGATACGATGTCATATCCCGAAGGGTTTCTAACCAAGAACTGTGATGCGCACGAGGACCCCATCCTGGCAGACAAGTGAGTCCCTTACTACCCAATTTGGATGTAAGTGACTTCAACTGTTTCTCCTGTCTAAATCTTCCCACCAACAAATGCATGCAAGCGTCTAAAATTATCAAATCTAAGTTGTCAAGTCTCACTGGCATATAATAAAACTGTGCGTACAAATGCATTGTAAATACGACTAATAAGGAAGAGTGAAATACTCGCGTTTCTCCATAAAAAGCGAAGGTTGGAGAGAGCTACTCAAGCTTCCTCGATTCTCATACTCACCTTGTCAGATATATTTCCTGAGTTATTGATAGAGCTCCAAGGTATGTAAACCTGTCAACTATTCACTCTGCAGTCGCAGAGTTGGAGTGAGTGGTGGGTGATCCTGTAAAATTATCTTATAATTACAGTGTGCAAATTTAATACCGAAAGAGGGAACAACGTCTGCTTATCTATTCAGGGTATCCAAAGCAAAATCTCGGATGTCGAATAATAGTACGATCTAGTCGGCATAGTTAAAATAGACTAGTTTACCGCCCGAGAGAATTTCAACACTTACCTCCTGAACAAGTGGAAGAGTTTTGCTCATAATAGCATCCATTAAAAAATTATAGAAGGGGAATGTTGACAGCCTTGACGAACATCACTGATGGTTATAAAGTTTTGCGTTAATGCGACCAAAACTGTTTTTGTAGACAGCGCGTATAATATTAATAAATTTTGTTGCCACAACACTTTTCAACAGAATATCGAATTAAGCAATTAAGGCTATAAAGACGGTTATTTTGGGACTCTGATATAAAAAGTGAGCGACGCTCCAGACATAATTCCGGAAGCAAACCATCAGGGCCTGCGTCTTTTCGACGTCTAATAGAAAGGATTACATGCAGTATTTCTAACTCGGATGGTTCTTTGAGACTAATCTTGCACACTGTTGATACATGCAAGACCCGGGAATCGGGACTGATGCGGGTGCCCACGAACATCGAACTTCAATGCGTTCAGCCCACCTATCAAGACCACTTATTTTATCGGTTATTAAGTGGTTGGTACTATCATTTATAGTTTCGCTAAATTATGATTTTCTCGGACATATTGCACTCATTAGTTGGAACAAACAGCGAATATTTCCAGTAAGGGTATTTATCTAACCCGCTAACATACGAACCAGTTAATCTAAGTAAGATTTAGATGTCATTTTAATTGACACAACCACTTTGTTAGTAAACCGTATTTATATATATATATATATATATATATATATATATATATATATATATATATATATAAAATAATAATTTTGTATCTATTAATAATATCGGGAACTCGTATGCAATCTCCGGTATTTAATTAAAAGATAAGTCCAAAGATTCAACAATTGCATCTACTGAATCCGTGAAAAGAACTTTTAACACGTCTAATGAATATGTATTCCACAATAATTTAAATTAGGTTAATAAGCAGTCAGTAGGGTCTGAATATAAGCAGAGCTATCAAAATGCTTACAATAAATAACTATAACATGCTTCATCAAGAATGCAAACTGTATTTTCTATAAATTCTTGTCCAATTTTATAGATTATTTTAGACCTAGAACCAGCTCCAAATTATGATAAGCTAGATGGCAAGATACACTTGTGTAATTTATGGAAAACAAGCTTGTAGAATCGATATTGAAATCAATCCCAATTTATGCAATACCCCAAAACACTACAGAAAATCTATCAGTAGTCGAATTCACTGAAACGTTTGGAACTTCACTGGAAATTATCAGAGCATAATCGATGCCTGACTAACAAGGATCAAACAAATCAATAAGGTCAATAGAGAAATTTGACTCTCATTCTAGCACAGAAGTTTCGTACATAATCTAATTATTCCGTTAAACAAGCACCAATTATAAAAGTGTTGCTAACACTTACAGCACGCTAGTCTACTTCATTGATATAAACATCAATTCCATTTTATTTAACCGATCACACAACAGCAAAACACATGGAAATTGCAAGAAACTCATTTCACACCTACTGTCGTATAGCTTTATGTTTACAAAAGTAATACATGTCAATTAAGCATACCATAGTGTATAACAGATTCGAAAAGCGTAGTGTCATCATGAACAGTAACACATTACACGTTTTATGGCGCTTTACTTCTGCAGAAATATTAAAATTTACATTGTGTGCTGTTAGGACTTAGTCAAAGGGGCTACGAAACAAATGACAACAGGATCTTGTTCCACCTGCATTTCACCTAATCAGTAATAATAATACTGTCGAACTCAAATAATATTAAACGAAGTATCTAAGACGTGGTAGATCAACTTGCGTATACCGATTGACAAGATAGTTAAAATCGGTGCTTTCAAAAATATGTAGATACATGAGGATATACTTATAAAGAAATACATATTTAAGATATTTCTATGGCAATGTTACTATGGCTTTTATAAAGACAAACATTCAAAAAATGATTTAGGAATAAATCTTGTGATAATATTTTAATTAAATAGTTAACTGTTTGAAGAAATGCAAATTTGCTCAGAAGAAAATAATTTGCATTTGCGATTATACCATATTCACAAGTCAAACCAAATTCCATGTTTATCACATGGTGAAATAATCATTGGTTAGACTAACTGACATACTTCAAATTTTTAAATGTTATTTTCGTTACACGACAGAAATTTACCAGATAAATAGACAGTTAACAGCTGATTTCCAGATGGATACGGGCATCTTTACACGGTTAATTATAGCTTTTTTCTAACAACCTAAGGTCAAATAGTTTCCATTAAAGTGTTGAGTGCATTAAGATTACCATCTGGCGTCACGGGAAAAATGAATCAAAAATATAATGCAATAAAAATGAAGACCTACATTTGTATATGGCAAACGAAACGGAAGTAGAATAGGCCGTGACCACAAATATACGAACTTACACGGAAAAGTCGCGCAATAATTATGAACAAGTTTACGAAAGTATAAAAATACACCCTGAGCCAAGTGAAGCCGAATAGAACGAATAAAACCTGATTTCTCTCGTTAATTACACACACACATACACATGTATATATATATATATATATATATATATATATATATATATATAGCTTCTTATGGTTGTGGATAATGAAACGAACCGCTAAACCATATGCCCAGAATAGACGACTTGGATAGAATATTTTTTATGAAGAATGCCGCAAAATTTCATTTACTCTTACATATTGTAATATACAGGAATATAACTTGTACGTGAAAAAAGTTTCTGCAATGCCGCATACTTATTAGAAAAATTAGTTTTGTGCGGTTTGTAAAACAACACTAGACAGCCGATTCTCTAGGTACTTAGAGAGCGCGATCTGCTCGAAGAATGAAGCATTAAGGCGCTAAAAGCCAAACTTTCTTTCATCGCTGAAAAACTGCCCTCTGTGTGGTGAGCTTGTCGATTTCAGTTGCGAATTAATTATAAGATTCAGATATCCAACCTAGATAACCTGCCTGAGGTGCAGTGGTCAAAGTGGTGACCTAGTTTCTTACGCCAGTTCAGCAATGAATGAGATAAATATGCTCCACTAGGCAATCGGACTGAAGTCACACACTAAACATGATCAAACCGGCACAATTGATGGAGCCTTAACTGGTTGTCTGACGAGGAGCACTTACTTTTCCATACAAATATATGTCTAAAGATATCAGTGTTATCCATTCGTTAGTAGTTTCATTTACGGGCTGTGCTTTTCATATAACAGCGATCTATTGTCTGCAAGGTTAAAACTTTCGCTTTTAATAACAGGTGCACGAGCGCGAAAACTTTACTTATAGATGCGGTGCGCATTTGATCTTTAGGGCAGAGAAAGGGAGAGACATACCTGCGCTTCTACACAAATTATGAAGATTGGAGAAGGCTACACTGACTTTCGCGAATCTACCATTCACCTTTCCACTCATATTGCTTAAATTATTGATAAATCTACCAGGATACGCAAACTCGATAACTACTTCCAAATCTTAACCTTGAAAGTGCAGGATTGAATCGAGTGATCATGTGGTAGTACCTTGAATTTAAAAAGTATAAAATTCATACCCAAGACAAAACGACGAGTGTTAATCTATTTAAGATGTTATTGGTCAAACCTCGATTGTAACATAATAATAGAATATCGTCTTTGGCCAAAATTAAGGTTAAAAATGGCAATCAACACAATATTAAACAAAATGGGGAGAGTGGGCATCCATTACGGAACCCACTGTTGGTAGTGAATGAATACAATAATTCAACGTGGACTCTAAATGAATTAGAAAAATTTATGAAGAGTTCATATAAAATTGACAAATTTATCCCGCATATCACATATTGACAGAAAATCGAATAGAACCTTGCGACCCAATGAGACGAATACACCATTCAGGTTAAGAAAGACGGCTATCGTGTAACAGCGATGTAAATTTAAAGGCCCAAGAAAATAGATAAATGTAGACACGAAGCGATTGTGAAATAGGGGAATAAGCAATAAATTGCGTGTGTCACCTCCACTTTAAGCTCAATGACCGAACATTCTTCTTCTGCTTGCAAAAATTCGGCTGCAGTCTGTTTATCCATAAAGCTTCGTGTGTGGCTAAATTCCTGCTGTTATTGCATTTAGTAATTATCTTAAATGCTGTCTGGAGAACGTATGTGTGAGGTTTCAACGAAGTGTTGTGCAATTGCAGACATTTATTCACCACTTGATTTAAGACAGACGTTTACGTTGAAAAGTTCTCTGATTCGATTAATTAATTTTGCTTGGCATTTTAATTTGTACATAAATAAATGTTCATTTCTAGATACTTGAGAAGAATATGCGAATGAAACTGTTCGGGTATTTGATAAAATTTCTTTTTTCTTGTTATTTTTGCACATGGCAAGAGTACCATGAAAATATGATTGACATAACCACTTATCAGTCGGAAGTCAGCTAGTATTTATTTGGTAGGTGATTCACGCTTAGCGTTGATTCGGCGAGCGCGATTCGCAGCATTTAACCTCGATGGTATTAGCACGAATTGCGGTTGCCTATTTTGCAGATGAGACTGATGGCCGACTCGTCCCAAGCAACCGTCACGGTCCCCTTCATTCTACATGCCACGTCAGTGAATTGGAAATAAACGGTTTCGCAATGATAACGACGGGCGATTCCAGTAGTTAGCATAACTTGCCAAAGACAGCTACAGAGTTAATAGGTCGAGGAATCTCACAAGAAACCGATCAATTATGATTCATCGGGGAGGTTAGGTAGACGACTTTGCTGAAAACAGGCAAAACTGCGCCGTTCAGCAAAATCTTAAGCTTATGGAGAAAATTTGCGACAATGACAATGATAAGGCATTAAGCTTTAGCTTTTGTAAAAAGCGCAAATCCTAAAAAAAATTCACGTTCTTAACAAATATGTAGATTTTTCTTAAATGTGCACATGAGCCATATACAACAAATGTTTAAAAGTTCAATATTCACTAGTCGAGCTGTATTTTTGCGTTCAAGATAATCATTTAGCATCAGCGTTATTCATAACAAGTGAATTTAAATTGTTTTATGTAATGCAATCACGATATATAAACTAAAACAGTTACAAAATAGGTATTGAAGTAAGTATGTATTATGTTTTGCGAACGTAGTAACAAATTAGTTCAGTTGTGACCAGAAGGATAAACCAAAGGCAGCATGAACGGAAAGTATAATCTCAAGCACATTCGTTTCGTGCTTACTGGCGACTCATCAGTAGGAGCCGGTATCACGCTCTTTAACCACTATATATTTGGTCAAAGAATGTGGAATTGTACCGTCCTATTATTCCACATTCTTTGTGGAAACATATAGTGTTTAAAAGGCGTAATACCGGCTCCTACTGATGAGTCGCCAGTAAGCACGAAACGAATGTGCTTGAGATTATACCTTCCGTTCATGCTGCCTTTGGTTTATCCTTCTGGTCACAACTGAACTAATTTGTTACAATTTCTGAACACCTGTTACTTCAGTAAATCCATACACCCTGGTCTTGATCGATATCAGTTATCACATTTCGCGGTAAGCATGACATCATTCAATTCAATATATTACAGTTAAATACTGTTTGTTGCGGAGATCTAATATATATGCAAGTATGTATTAGGTGTTGCGAACCTATTAACAAATTAGTTCAGTTGTGATCAGAAGGATAAACCAAAGGCAGCATGAACGGAAAGTATAATCTCAAGCACATTCGTTTCGTGCTTACTGGCGACTCATCAGTAGGAGCCGTATTACGCCCTTTAACCACTATATATTTGGTCAAAGAATAATGGAATGGACGGTACAATCTCCTAGACAAATGTGTAAACCTGTAATAGTGAAGCTAACATAATCTAAAGTCAACGACAATTCGACTTCAATGCTAATTCACACTATATAATATATATATACCGAGTCTGTAAAGGATACTAACACTATGGCTATTGTGTCAGTAACCGATACCAACATTGTAGTAGATTGTACCGTCCTATTATCGAAAATTCTTCACCCAAATATATAGCGGTTAAAGGGCGCAATACCGGCTCCGACTGATGAGTCGCCAGTAAGCACGAAACGAATGTGCATGAGATTATACTTTCCGTTCATGCTGCCTTTGGTTTATCCTTCTGATCACAACTGAACTAATTTGTTAATAGGTTCGCAACACCTAATACATACTTGCATATATATTAGTTCTCCGCAACAAACAGTATTTAAAAGGTATTGCAGTATCTTTAGTAGCAGTTGAGGTTTGCTGTCTTTAGATTAAATATGCATACATAAGCATGTAGACACGCTGAAGAACCTTGCCTAGTGCATTTTAAGTAGAATTTCAAGATGACATGTATGCATAGAAACTAAAGGTTGGCTATTATGGATGACTTAATAGAGAAAATAGACAGTGTAGTTGACAGGACTGCTTGTAAACAGATTTTTAACGTCGAAAGACATTGTTTTTTTCTTGGCATTGTACGATTTCACCTTATGTGCGAAATCAGAGGAGTCAAGGATACAATGAGCTGACCATGTTGTTTTCTGCTGGCTGTAGAATTGTTATTAGCTCGTCTGCCAGTTTTTTGCCATGAAGTGATAATCGGTAACTAAGGACGTCAACTATCCTGCGTTTATATTTTGTATTTGGAAATCTAAAAGCGACAACTGCTAATTCTAAACTACTACTATGATTATCTTAGGTATAACAGAGTTTGATAATACGGTCATCATATACAATATGCCTGAGAGCGCGAAAACTCGCAATCTAACGTAGTTTTAAAGGCGTAATATTGTGAAAGAATACAGGAAATAAAGTTCAGTGTCCACTTCTTAAAATCGCAATTTAATGCGCCATTTAGCCAACAAAATAGAGCACATTTTTTCGGAAGAATTTCATAGTCAAGTCCTGTCTGTGTTTAAACCATTATTAGCACAAAACATGCACTAAAAAACGAAAAATGTCAACAACATCCTAATAAACTGCGTTACATAAACATGACAGTGATGCTGAACTGCTACATTACCACAAATTTCTGTCCTCAAATAATGAATAAGTCGAAATCGCGCAAACAGTATTGAAAATATTACAAGTAGCTTCTCGGCTCTATGCATACATGTTTGTGTGTATGAGAGAGAGAGAGGTTTTGACTGAAGATCGATAGGATGAAATAAATATAGCTTTGAGGCAATCAAATGCCAATACCATTATTGCGTGCACAATTGTATCCAGTCAGCCTCTTCGTCATAACGAACTTGACATCAGAAAGGTATATTGATGCTTCACTGCTGTATTGTCAATCCATGGCTATGCGTAGAATGTACAAGATCAGTTTACGTGATGCGTAAATGTGCACACACAAACAACCTTTGAAAACAAATGTACAAAAACAGCTGATTCCACATATTCAACACATCAAATACTGACAAAATTCTGCAGTCTAAATTTGCACAAGTTAAACTGTATTACGTAAACAACGTAAGCGGTCACATGGCGACATATCGAAGGCCATATTTTTAAAGTCTTCACAAATGAACGCAACTCAGAATAGTAAAGTTTAGTTGGCCTTTACAAAAGGTTCATTATAAAAAAAACATTCTTATATGGCTTCTGAATGACGAGTCGGATCACGTCAACGAGTATGAATTAACTGAATAACTAGAATAGAGATGAGATAAAACGTACCGAAATCCGTAACCATGGTAATTAATTTCTACGATAGAAACGCTCAAGTATAAGACAGCGCAAAGCTTAAACAGCAGAGTCGTGTCACAGAAAACTAGGCACCGCGCAAGGTCTCTCTTGTGTATTTGTCTTCTAACTAAGTACCGGCTGATTTTTGTATTAAATGGGATTGTGGTTACAGTGGTTCTGGTAACTTTTTGTTTACAGACACGAAGCCGGTTTATGTTTTAAATGAAGTTCACTGCAACGAAGTTGGATATGACGCGACTACTACTGTCCAAGTAATCTGCAATTTCAGCCGTTCACTGATCTTACCGAGGCAGCCTGGCGAGGTTGGGATGCAACATTTTGATTCCCGGTTTTCTATCTCATATGGCCCGCAATCCGAAGCTAATAACAATCTGCATGTAGCATCTGGAGTTTAGGCACTGGTTGCTACAGTTCACCTCAGTAGGCGGTACTTGGTCTCCATGTCGCACACGCTTGCCCATATTCCGAAGAGGTTTACATAGACAGAGTCAACATTCGACTGGAAAGTAGATTTAATCAAAATGACTGAAAAAACAGCTTGCAGCTCATTCGTATAGAAACAAAGATGGGCTGTTTACACAGGTTTAACATAAAATCCAAACGACGTCATATTGACTCACGCGAATCAAAGCTTCGGGTAATTTAGTCTGACCATCGTATTCCAGCATAGTCTGGACGAATACTGATTCAACAGCCAAACCTCCGATGGCGGCCGTAGAGTCTGAATCGTTGTCACCAGCTGAATTTGAACCACCACTGTTAGTGCCGCATGAGGAGCCGTTAACTGAGCTACCATTCCCCCCATTGCATGCGCTAAAACACAAAAACAGACAATAGAAATTATATAGGCAAGTACAATGTATGCGGGACTACTAGAGGCGAGAGCCGCATATCTACGGAATGCGGTTTGATCCTCGCTAGTCAGGTTGCCAGTGTGCGCGACTGGTGGTAGTTTTGCCGTGTGGTTCGACGACTGGTTAAATACAATGGGATTGGTGTTTACTTCAAGCTCGCAAACTTGATTTAGAGAATAGAAGTTATGACTTAGAAAAAAGAACGATTCAAGCAAAATTCTCATTCTCAAGAGAATGCTAAATGTAACAACAAAATCAAAATAGTATTAACTATAGATTAGTGAAATGTTTACAAGACACACGTCACCGAAAAAGCCGTCATATGCCGCAAAAGCCAAACTCGTGCGCTCAGATCCCGTGTGTACTAAACACGCTACTGGACATTTTACGCTGTAAAGGCGACACCGCACTTTACAAAGTGAATCATCAGGCACTTTTTGGCATTTTAATTGATACTAAGTCAATTTAAGTGAAAAACTATACAACAGCAAGGAGTCCAACAGAGGAGTCTTTTGGACAATTCGACATTTCCAGTCAAGTTCAATGTATGCGAGACTGCTAGAGGTGAGAGCCGCATATCTAACTTTGATTTCAATATATATTCAATGCGGTTTGATCCTCGATAGTCAGTTTGCCGTCGTACTCTGATGATGATCATGGAAGGTCGAAACGCGTCAGTGCGTTGCGTCTGGCGGTAGTTTCGCTATGTTGTTCGACGACTGGTTAAGTACAATGAGATTAGTGTTTACTTCATTCTCGCAAACTTGATGTAAAGAATTACTAGAGTTGCTGGAATACAACTCATGATCGAAGTTGATATATGCTCAAAGAATTCAATAAACTATCGATCTACGGAGTAATTTTCAAGAATGTTTTTAGAAAACGGCAAATTTAGTCAAAAGGAGACAAGCAATGTTTGACTGATTCAATATAAACACATTCGTAAATGATTGCATCCACACACATCATCCGAACAAAGATACACCTGGCGTTAGCAAGGGAATTATCGCAGTTATTGGCAGATAACTCATGACTGTGTTTGGAGTAGGTGTATTCCCACAACGATGGATAAACTACCAATCTACGAAGGATATTTCGAAACTTCGTAATAAATGTCAACAGGTTACCAAATACCTGAAAGAAGCCTGTAAATTTAGTTAAAATAATTGCCTCCATACACATCATTCGCACACAACTATACCTGTTGCCGGCCAGGGAATTGTTGGAGTTGGTGGAAAATGACTCCTGATTATTGTTTGAAGTTGATGTCGACGATGATGAGGATGCGCGGCACATTGACCGAGCATGCACATTGTACAGTGTTGTGTTCAATAAAATCGCCGCATAAGCTAACACGTACACTTCATCTGAAACGAGGAATTGGCCAACATTAAAAAAATTGCTGACAAAATCTAACATTTTATATGACTTGGACAACTAATTTGATAAAAATGATTTCGCTATTCATGAAACTTAATGAAGATATAATATATTATTTTGCAAACTTCATTTGGCTAATTCGCTACAGACTACGGGTGGTGAAAATGAAAATTTCCTCGGTGCATAACTTCCCTTCGTATATAGACTTCCCGTATAAATAATCACTGGCTCTCTGTAAAATCTATGGAAATACTCGGAAAACGGGCGCCAAATTCTATCCGGCTCGACTCATAATAATACCCGTCGCAATATAAGACGCCAACTTAAGCGCAGTCTAAAAGGCGATCTTGAAAACTTGTGGACCAGAAAGGCCGAAGAAATGGAAGTAGCTTTCGCGTCAGGTTATAGTCGCTGTTTGTTCCAACTTATCCGCGCAACAGGTCCGAGAAAATTAAAAGTTAGCGAAACTATAAATGACAGTAACAACGAATTAATAACTGATAAAATAAGTCGTCTTGACAGGTGGGCTGAAAACTTTAGAGATCAATTTTCTAGGCCACTCGCGTCAGTTCCGATGCCCGAAAGCATGTGAGCATCCACAGTGTGGAATGTTAGTCCCGAAGAACCATCCGAGTTAGAAGTACGCGATGCAATCCTATCTCTTAGACGCCGCAAAGCCGCAGGCCCCGATGATTTGCTTCCGGGATTGTTTAAGGATGGTGGCGATATAATTTCAGAAGCGTTGACCAAACTTTTTCAGACTATATGGAATGAGGAAACCGTACCACTTGACTGGAATGAGTCGACCATCATTCCATTCTTCAAAAAAGGCAATCGTAATTCGTGCGATATCCATCGTGGTATAGGGTTTGACTCCGGTCGTATCAAGGTTATTTGCTTCGATTATCCTACGTCGTCTTAGCGCTTCACGTGAATCACAAACAAGAGAAGAACAGGCCGGATTCCGCGCAGGACGAGGTTGTATAGATAATATTTTTGCGTTAAGGCAAGTTCTCGAACAGAGACATTTATATCACTGTCCAACAATAGCGTCTTTCTAGACTTCATAGAGTGCATTTGATCTCGGTGGAACGCAATGTTTTATTTCATATCTTGTCGAAAAGCTATGTGCCCAAGAAATTGTTAATATTACTATCTCTCTGCCATTAAATACTTCTGGTCGCGTTAAGGTTTACAACGAATTAACGCATAACTTTACAACCAGCAGTGGTGTTCGTCAAGGTTGTCCACTTTCCCCATTTTTGTTTAATTTTGTAATCGATGCTATTATGAACAACACTCTCCCACACATTCAGGATGCTGGAGTTGAAGTTCTCCCGGGCGATAAACTAGTCGATCTTGACTACACGGACGATATCGTACTATTATTCGACAATCAGCATGCTGCCCAGGCCACCTTGAATAGATTAACAGACGTTGTTCCGTCTTTCGGTATGAAATTCGCACCCTCTAAATGTAAGATACTGTTACAGGATCACCCACCACTCACTCCAACGTTGCGACTGCAGAATGAAGATCCTGACATAGTCGACTGGTTTACATATCTTGGGAGCTCTATCAATAACGTAAGCAATATGTCCGACGAGGTGAGAATACGGATCGCGAAAGCTAGAGTAGCTTTCTCGAATCTTCGTCATTTATGGAGAAACGCGAATATTGCACTTTGTATTAAAGGTCGTGTTTACAATGCATCTGTACGCGCAGTCTTACTATACGCTAGTGAAACTTGGCCTCTTAGAGTTGATGATTTGAGACGCTTACAGGCATTCGATCATCGTTGTTTGAGAAATATAGCACATGTTGTTTACCAACAACGAATAACTAACGTTGACATCCGTAGACGTATTTTTGGATCTGACAATAAGTGCTCGTCGTTAGAAAAACAAATAAGGCTACATCAACTTCGTTGGCTCGGTCACGTTTGGCGTATGCCCTCATTTGGATTGCCCAGTAGAGCTCTGTTCTCTCATCCAGCACCAAATTGGGGTAAGAAACAAAGTGGGCGGATTTTGACATGGCAGAAACAATTAAAGTCATTTACATCCAAATTGGGTAGTATAGGACCCATTCGTCTGCCAGGATGGGTTCCTCGTGCGCATCAGTTCTTGGTTAGAAACCCTTAGCGATATGGCATCGAATCGAGAAAATGTCTAGTAGAATCATCTTCGTAACTTTATTTTCTTAGTAGGGCGAAGATAGCTGCGAGGTTTGGTTTGTTTATGACGTGATACAGTGAAATCCGCAAGGAAGCTGTATTGCTGATGTCACCTTGCCCGAATGCTAACTTGGCCATAATGGTGTTGTGGAGAGGTTTAGTTTGCCTCATTTATGTGAGTTATCCTGATAAATTTACACATAATAGCAAGGTTTTCCTTCTCTCTCTGCCCCTCTCCCTCTCTCGTAAATCTCAATAATAATTTATCTAAATTAACTTATATACTTTTTTTCACTCCTTATGGTTATATGGCAGTAAAACATTAGTCACTTGACTTTTGTGTGGCTGGAAATGATGATGATGATAGACTTGCAGAGCGCTTTGAAACACGCCTAATTCGGAATGTGATTAATATAATCAACGTGTTTAGCAATTACGTATTAGGTGATGCGCACCTAGTAACAAATTAGTTCAAATATGACCAAAAGGATAAAACAAAGTCAACATGAAAGGAAAGTATAATCTCATATGCACATTCGTTTCGTGCTTACTGGAGACTCATCAGTGGGAGCCGTTATAAAGCCTTATACTTACAAAATATTTGTTTAAGAAATGTGAAAAATCGAACGGTGTTATCTCCTATACGAATGTAAACATACAGAAGTAGAGCTAACTCAAATGCAGTCCTCGACAATGGGACCTAAAGTCTACTCACTATATATATATATATATATATATATATATATATATATATATATATATATATATATATATATATATATATATGGAAATTGTGACACCGATGTTTCCACTCAAGTACAGTAAAATTTATACCACTCAGATCGAGAACCATACCTTGAAAATGCATTTTCTCTTCCAAATTAACATCACTAGTCCTAATGTATATTGAAGAATCTATGTATTAATAAATCTTAGGTAATAAAACAGAACGATACAACCGTTAGTTAAGTAGTAAAGGTACCTACAGTGAAGAGAGATAAAATTGTTCATTTTAATTGGTAGATACACAAACAAGGCGCATTGCCGATTTTTAAAGAAAACAACGTGTTTAAGTGCGTCTTATATTCCGGAAAATAAGGTGGAATGAATAATCAATAGATTGTAATGGTTGGTAACTTATTATGAACGAAATGGGCAAACTGTTTATGCATACAATTTAATAACCAGCAAAAAACTATAGATAAGGCGTTTGTTAACCGTTTCTTCAAATGAAATTCCGCAACAACGCCTCCTACCCTATGCCACTAACATTTTCAGCATTCAGAGTAAGGAGTTTGCACCAATCGCAAGAAAACCCCAAATGTGTGTACTTTTACAAACTGGCATACTCTTGTTTCCTCGGCTAGGAATGGAGAAGCCAGTGATCATACATGGTCCACTCGTAGCAATAAACTGCTTATTTTTTGGTATTTAAATGAATACAACCTGTAGTCACAGAGTGATTGGCGACTATCTGCACGCACTGCGGGTGAATTGCAACAGTACAGTCACAAATGGTTAAAAAACTATTGACGTGGCACATTACTGACAACATTAAAGTAAACATAATTTGTCGAGCTGTAGTAGAGCGAGTTTGTAAATATAAGTAAAAACCAAGAAATAATATCAGCTGCACAAATTCGAATGTTTTACTATGCAAGTATATTGTCACAGGTAAGTTTGCTGCAAAATATTCAATGAACAACAAATTTACAAGATCTAATTGTCTGAAACACATTTGCTTACGTGAAGAATTTAAAACGTCTGGATTCTCTGCATAATAGTGCTCACTGAAGCTTGTTAAGATGCGGTCGATTTGCTGTGATTCTTTCGGCAACTGGAAGCTGAGAAGATACCGCCTAGTAAATAAAAAGTTGTCTCAAATTAGTTATATAATAATAAATTCTACAAACAAATGGACAAAAATGTACAAACACATACGAAAGGATAATTTTACGATCTGATTATATGTATTTTGCGAAATAAAATAAATAAAACACAAGATAGTAAGTGCAATTCATCTACTAGACCAGTTTCGTAATTATTGGGTATTCGAAGATTTGCCTCAACCCTTATTGGAACCCCGAAGGATATGGTTCATAGTACTGCAAATCATACCCTACCCAACCAAATCCACACATTTCATTAACGTAGACGCTTTGGCAAGTCTAATTTTTAGATAAATCATCGTTGGCATAGCTACCAACTTACCCATATAAGATTGATAACATGTCAACTATGAAAATTGTATTGATTTAAATTATTCCTCGGTTATATATATATATATATATATATATATATATATATATATATATATATTTGTGTCCAAACATAACTTATCAGTTTGCTCAAGGAATGTGAGGACTCTTGTCAGGTGAGCTGCTGAACTGCTTAAGCGGGATAGCCACATTGTTTGTCTACAAGAAACTACAATTGGTTTCAGCACTTTAAGATGTATTATTCGGACCTAGTTCACAAAAAAACGATTATTTTCCCGTCACAATGCGAGAGTTATGTAACCAAGTGTGGTGATGCATTTCTTCTGCTTGATTTTGTCGTAGACAATTTGGTTCTTTGAGTAGTGACCAAGCAAGTTAATTAAATTATTGACTTCTTTAAGAACAATGATTTAAGCAAGCTAGGTCAAAATCACACCGGAAGCAGAGCAGCGGAATATGGACTCGAGTTTAAAATAGCCGTGACAACAGTAGCATATTCTCCGATCTTTCCTTCAATATTAACCTGTTAGTGATGACAAGTTACATCTGCACATAATGCGTAGCTATCTAATCCATGTAGATGGGAAGGTGATTTGCTCTACTATTACGATTTTTCACATTATGGTAGGCAGATGATGACTGACTACTGTTCAGTACATGATAGCGTACAACACGTACTCTAATGGTACAACCAATTGATCTGATCAGACTAATATACGCACGATTTTCTTTCGTTGTTCTTCGATTTTCACCAAAAATTCTGCAATATTCAGACAGGTCCTCATTTCCAAGTATACGCCGTGGCAGTCTCTGGGATGGTTGGCCCCATGAAAATATTCGATTATACAATATTGCTGACTATTGTACAACGTTTCAAAACCTTTTATCCGGTACTTTCATCAAGTCTATAATAATACTCAGTAAACAATTCACAAAGCTCAGCTTCAAGCAAATGAAGTAACCTCAATTGAGAGTGTTCTATTTGTGTTTATTGTTTTATTTTTTACTCACTACCGGTTATGATCATTACACAGGATATGATTACACAAACCGGGACTATGGTATTTCTGCAAGTGAACGGCGGTGTATCGATTATATACAGAATATATATATATATATATATATATAATTAATTTCTATGTGTATGTACATGGTTAGCTATTGATTTTAACCGGTAGTGAGTAAAATTTCAAAAAGCAAATATAAAGAGGTGTATCTTAAATGAGGTTGCCACATTTTTGTTAATGAGTGTTATTATATATCTGATGAAGATACTGGGAACCAAGTATTGAAACGTAGTACAACAACCAGAAATATTTGGTAATCAAACATTTTCCGTGGTTAGTAAAATATTGTATGGAAGCCTACAGGGTAACAGGACAAGTCAGCAACTAGCCATTGCGGAGACTGTCATGGCGTATACTTGGAAAGGAGGATCAATCTGAATATTGCACAACTACTGAAGGAAATCAGAGAAACACGAAAGAAAATCGTGAATTTGGTAACTCTGGTGATCACACTGCGCAAATAACAACCACATTTAAACGATCGTATGAGTTCATCTCTTGAACGTTGCCTATTTGAATTGTTGAATAGAATTTCCACAGATTTCTTTCGTTGGTAGTAGTTGCGCGAGTATCCGATTATTCCCCATATCCAAGTACGCATTGAGATCGCCTTTGTCCAATCATTCCACAGGCTACCGCATCATTCGTATTAGCCACTGGAAATTAAGTACCACATTTTCATAGAACTGTTAGTGTCAGCATTGTACCCTGTTATAGGAAGCCTGATGAAGGTGCTGAAATCGAGGCATCGAAAAGTAGCAAGACAACCAAAATTATATTGTACTTCATTTGGAAGTCTTCAAAGAGATGGGACGAATTAGCAACCAGCCACCACCCAGACGAAATGAATGCATACGTCGAAGTGGGGATCAATTGGATTCTATCGTTCCTCAATTCAATGTTCTCGTCGACCGAGCGACTTCATTGCCGACGAAGATCTACCACCTCCTCTACTAATGATACCCGAGTTTCACTATCACATCCACCGCTGATAAATCAGAAGATTCATTGAAGAAATGTACGATTCCTTATTAACGAAACTTAGCATGCCAATCACAACAGAAGGTCTGCTTATACATTTACTTTGAGTATCAATCTTGACTGCATAATTTTCCATTCCGGTAAAATACCCGAAAGCCATTTCAGTTACTATGGAGAAAATTCAACTGTTCGACACAAACAGACAAAATAGATTTGTACATCAATTATAAGTATCTGACTTAATAATCTCCACGTAATTCTCTATCGCTTATATCATGGTTGCCTAAATGAAGCATAAATATTACTTGTTTGATTATGTGCTATCGAATGAAAAGGCACACAAATTATCTACATATAATCAAAAGTCAACCAGGAAAAATAGTCAAAATTATAACGCAATTTACCTTCCACGCTCTCGGTGTGGTCTCTTAATTTATTACTTGATTAAGTTAAAATTTAAAATGTATACACAGTTTATTTTAAAGTTCGAACAGAATAACATTTGAAACTTTTACTAATTCTATAACAGCATTGGTTGACCTACTAAGGAATTTTTCAATAAAGAACCCGAATGACACCGATTAAATCAGTAATTCAGTGTTATTCTAACAAATAATTATTAACACTAGGAAATCTTAATTAAAGCAATCTTTGTTCCGTCGGCTCCTAGGCTAATGTATCTATCCTTTACCAATCATCATCTTTATTATACACAACAATATAAAAGCCATACGTAACTAATGTGTCACTGTAATATAACCATAAGAAGATTAACACAAAGAATAAAATTTTTCAATAACACAAAAATATAAATTTAGACAAAAAATTATTTAAGGGGAGTGATTTATATTTACCTAGGTAACACACAGAAATGAGACAATCTAAATATGCACTGAACGCTATTATGGCCACGTCAGCTTTAGGGCAAGGCAAAATTTCAATTCGATTTGTCAATCTTCCACTCCTTCGCTGATCCAGTCTTGTCACCTCATTTGTGTTAGAGTTTCAAAATACTTTGCCTTCGCAGAAAGCATTCAGGAACGCCTATGCATCTGCTGGACTACCTGGAACTACAGACGATAGCGTACCAACAATCCTCTGCAGCATTATAAAGCAATGGAAAAAGCTGTCTGCAGTTTTTATTCCGATGATAATACCTGATAACCTGTTGTCTCTACTAGCACCAAAATTCCTTACTGCGAAACTAAGAGACCGCAGTCTTGTTTGTGAGACTTGCTAGGTATTTTCCGTTAGCCACAAAACTTAATATGGTAAATGTATTGGAAGCAGTGTAGAAGCCTAGCAAATTATCCTAATTGTGCGGTGAGATCTCACGTATTAACGATGGTAATTTTGTCACGGTAGAATGGGCACCACCAGTTTGTGAAGCGCATCCTATCAATAACTTTGAAAATTAGTTAACGCGTTTCATATTTAAAACAGCGTATTTAACAATGAGTTGCCCCCCGCATTATTACGAAATGCGTATTGGAACTCTTAATTTCGATGGGGTGGCAGTGACTTTCGGACTCACGTGAGACCGCAAAGCTACCAGAGTCGATGACTACTTTTCGGAATTTTTCAATCTCGATGAAACTGTTTCACAGTGCTTATCGTCGAAGCCTGAAGTAAGGAGTTCATCACAAATGCGTAGAAGTGTCGCAAGGGTGCCGATCCCCCAAACTGTCAAATTAGAACTTTGGTCAACTACTGTCGTATCATTTTTCTCTTTGTTGCATCCAAACTAGCCAAATTTATTATCCTCAGAAGAATTTGCAAAGAACACGGAAAGTGAACAAGGCCAAACCAGGCTAAAATTCGATTTAAAATGTGATATTTGGACCAAATTCTAAAATTCCGCCGAATCCTAGTTTTGCGCCGCCAACATCAGCGGTTCACCATTGTTGCATTTTTAGACTACTCAAACACTTTCAATGTTGAGCCGCGCAACACGTGATGACCATCTATGCTTGATGATCGTACATCGGGGCAAATAGTTATATTGCTCTAGGCCGAGTATAGTAACTAATCGGTATGTATTCCCTGAAACTTTGACAATTGGTTTCGGCATTCGTAAAGGATTTGTTATTGATTCAATCCTGATTAATTATGACGCTGATGTAGTCTCGCCTCGGGTCACCGAAAATCTCTCTGAAGTTGAGGTCAGCAGTTTTGGCCGGCTTGAAGACCTCCGATATGCTGAGGAGGCCATTCTTGTGGTAGAAAATGTGGACGAGCTCTAGAGAGCAATTAATTACGTACAAAAAGTGTGCACCCGCAAATGTCTAAAGCTAAACACATTGAAAACAGTCTTTGGAACTAATATGGATCAATAACTTAGTATCGTGCTAAACGGCGCTCCGTTGCCAGATGTCTAGGATTTCGTTTCTCTGACATCCATGGAGACACGGTACAGATCAACTTCGGTGACATTGCCACACGCATTAACTTTGTTGCAACTGCCTTTGCCAAATTATAAAACTGTTCTTGAAATGGCCGGTCTATTTAATTAAGTATAAAGTCGTCTCAAAGTCAAGCATATTTTAATTTACGGAGATCTGATGTATGACCCACTATAGCTGCCAGAGCTTGAATAGCTTAGTAAATCAATGTTTTCGCTCGATTTTGCAGAAGTCATGTGCCATCTTAGCGCCAGGAGGCATTACTCAAGAGTAAAGCATAAGGACGCGTTTTTATAAACTATCGACATCGCACATGGTTTTGGAGCGTAAATTTCTCTGATTGGCGCTCTGTATGAGAAGGAAAATTTTCACATTCTGATCGCTAGGCTACTGAGTCAATTATGTTTGATTGCTTGAATCACAAGATTGGTGGACTAACAATCTCTCAGCCAATTATGATTATATAAGAAATCGATCACCTGATCATGCCACACATTACCCGTTAACCAAGCAACACATTAATGGGCGAAAATCCGCAAAAAGCTATCAGAAGACAGTATTTAATGAAGCAGTTGAGTTAACTCTACCTTACTGACAGATGCTCCTCTTGAATCTAGCGTGTGGGGATCTAGATCGCCATTTAGGTACGTAAATTTTTATTCGAACATTTCATTTAATTTAATTAAAAAGAAGCTGGAAAAAATAATTTAATATTTTGACTATGGAATGTATAATACTAAACTTGTTTTCGTGATATAAATTGACTGAACGGGTATTACTGCGCAATGAAATATCAAAAGTGTAAGGAATACTTAGTTTTTTTTAAAACATAATGAAGTAAGAGAACCTTTATTTAACGCATTGGAAAATTTATATTTTAACAGCAATGAAAAGCATACAGCATTAGTCAACTGAATAAACTTACCTTAACGCGGGTAGAAATTCAACACCTTTGAAATCACGAAGCCTTGAAAAGGCATCTAGGGTTTCCATATTAAATTCTTTACGTCTAAAATAGAACGCAAAAATAGATGCTACTCATTAGCTGAAAAGCCTAATGCAAAATTATGCATTTTATTTCATAAACAGCTATTGACATTACGCACGTAGTGAAATTGATCGGGCTTCATTTCGTAGATAGCAAAGTCAAAAGATTATACAAAACTGACTTGAATAGGTGTGAGCAAACACAGTCAGATGTGTAACCTCACTTGAAGCAACCCCACGTTGAATAAATTCCAATCATTAACCGAATGACTTACTATAAAATTATGTATTCACTTGCTGAAATAGCTATTGGAGCTACGTATTAAGTAATATTGATCTGGCTTCATTAAGCAGATAGCAACGCCAAAAGATTACACAAAAATGACTTTATAAGGTGTTATCAAGCAAAGTCAGACAGTTAACATAACTTAATTAGTAGAAAGAAGCTAATTAGTCAAGAAGGACAATGTTTTTGAGCCATTAATATCAATGGCGCAATACGAATGCGACTGTGTCCATGACTTTAGCACACGCATCTCATTGCTGGACGAAGCCCTGTATTTCTTGAACCAGTGGGCCTCGCGCGCTATCCACTAATTTCTTTGTGCAGCTCACGGCACTTAGCATGGGTGAAAATGTTGTCTGTTATGAGTAATATACCCCCAACAACACTTCTCGCCTATAGCACGGATTCATATCTCCGGATTGTAGTAATAAGCTTATAAAGTGACTTGAATATGCTTCAAATTTCAAAGAGCCAAACTCTAGCGGTTTCGCCGTTCATCATGAAACTATGAGACTTTATCATCTTACCAAAAGAAGAGGTTTTACAGCAAGACTTATAGGCATTTTAGTTCCTAAATAGGATTCAGATAATACGTGATGAGTAACCTTCATAAAAATACAAAATATTGTTACGCTTTTATACTGCTCCAAAATTATTATCAAAATTAAACACATTTTGGTCCTTATAAGCTCGCTGCAAACAACAATATCATTGCTAGGCTCATGGGCCAATATGACCTACTCACACATTTGCAGCAGATGCTACGTACTGAAGTACTTTAGTGGCAAAGAAATTAAGCTCTCGATCCTATGATCGAGAGCAAATATAACATAGTGAAGAAATCCATTGATTAAATCACTAAAACACTTGTTATTCGGACAAAAGACAACAATCTCCTGCGTAGCAGAAAATTGTGAATCTGAGTAGAAGACAATTTAATTACCCACTGGCCTGATGTTCAGCGGTACGCTTTTTGTCAAGACGTCGTCTGTGGTACTGAAAGTCGATTTTACGATTAACAGTCGAAGCTAAGGATAAGATTGACGATTATGATGCCGTTATTACAGTTAGTTTCAGCATTGGTCTATTTTCCTACAGATGTGTTTCCCAAAGTTTTGATTTAGTTTAGCGATGAAATCGCTGGCATATTCCAAAGAAGCTGAAAGCCGAAGGACAAACATGTCAACTTTACAATAAACCATTTTTTCGTTAAAAAGAGTAGAGTTTGTACGCGCACAATTACCATGGAGATAATATCTGTCAGGCCACTAGACGTAGAGCTGGCTGCTCACAAGGAAGCAGCCACTAATATACCAAAAGTGAATATATACTTTCATTAGGATTGCGTATAACACAAGCATCAACAACCGCTGCAAGAAGACCAGTGTCTATTTTAGCGAATAAGGCTCCGGCCATCGCCCTGACTAGCTAACGTTTTATGTATGTCTTCAGCTAGCATTTCGAAAAAATCTTTTATTTTCAATGAGCGCCAGATTCGTGACATACAATATGTTGACAAATTTTGACAGGGCAAAAACAGCAGAAGTAAAACAATCACATTGGGAAGTACATAACCAATTCGTCGGCGAGGATGTGTGTGGAAGTACATTAAGACCGAGCCGACTGCCCAACTAAATCACTATTATAGTTTCGCAGATACATGGCTGACCGGCTGTCTGAGTAAACATTATCATGAATTTTTAAATTTACTTTCGTATTAATTTATTTAGGTAGTCCAGGTGGCCATTGACATTAAAAAGTATTTAATTATATTTTCCATTGAACATACTGAGTTAACACATAGTTTGTGCTTTGATTTTAGACTGCTCACGGTCATAAAAGTTATTAAGGTTTCCCATTGGAACTTTGGTCTGTGTATATATTTTAACAACTTTAATTTTAATCAACTCGCTAACTAAAATACAATAATGGTGTAGGTGAAAAAATCCGTTCGTACAACTTGGCCATCTTTTTATAAGTCAACTATTGGTTAGCATGCCAAATTATATAATTCTCGCTTCCATTTGAACATATAACGTTTGTTGAGAACTACTGTCGGCAAGAGTCATACGGCAAGGACATATAAGCTAATAAAATCGTTTCTAATTACCTCTAAATACTATTATTAAATCTATGACTTGCTTATCCTGACTTGTTCATGGAAACTGAGGATAGTCGTTCTAGCCGGATTGGCTTGCAATGGAATCTATGCATGCATAGTATTTTTTTTATTGGTTGAAAGCCCTTTGCGTTATGGAATCGAGGCGTACTCAGAGAATGTTGTTGTTCCAAAATTCTATCAGTCGCCGTTATGCAGCATGTTTTTCAAAATTTCAATTCATTATTGATTCTGATGATTCTCATCTACTACTGGAATATGTACATGTGATCACGGCTTTTTCGTTTCTACTGTATACAGAAATAAATCAACCGGGAAACCAACCGCCTATGATGATTTTATAATTAGCATCGTTTAATCATTATTTTGGCAAGTATGCAAGAATAATCAGTATTCTCCTGCTTATCCTCTAAAAGGAGTCAGCCGCAGTAAAGTAAAGTAAAGTAAGTATTCTCCAAAATGACGTATAGAACCTTTTACTCTAGAAGCCCTCAACGACAGGTCCATTTGCAGCAACTAGTTTTCGCTTATCAATCATAATTAGTTTGATGTTTAATGATTATCATTGGACTTTAAAGTAACACCAGGTCGCTTATGCATAGCCTTCATCTTATACGGCAATAAAACAGAATTTGATAGCTGATTTTTCAATGTCGAATAACCACGAAAAAAGAAATACTTTGATAATAATTAGCAAAACACAGTAAGATAAAAATGATTTTTAAGGTGGCTTAAAACCAGATGGGGAGACGTACCTAGATAAGAGGCCTCTTAGACCTCTACACAACACAACCTAGGAAAATTCAACTTTAAGGAAGGGTGACATCGGATATACAGCTTCCTTACGGTTTTCACATTATCGCTTTTTAAACAAGATCAAATCCTTAAATTAACTCTACCAAGCCAAGACAAGAGAGCTAAGATGACTTTTCTATGAATCACCAAATAGATCGCGAGATTCGATGTCTCATCACGTCAGGTTTAAAACCAAGAACAATAATACAAGCGTGATAGCTAAACTGATCATATAATATCCAATTTGATTGTGGTCGATTTTAACAGTTTTTGTCATTGAATATCTGTCCCCCTTATTAGTTTATTGCGGGCTGACTAAACAATACTCTCCAAGGCAATCTAATTGAACGTGACCAAAGCAGCGCAATTGTCGGAGCTTTATATGTTTGTGAAACGATGAGCATTTGTTGGCCGATATAAAATTACGCATACTAATATCAGAGCTGCTTATTCTTGTTGGTAACTTATATGACCCCTGCTTCTCAAACGACGGTGATCGAAAGTCTGTAATCATATAAGATCTTCGAGTTTAAATTATCAACTTTTACTAGGGTATAGCAAAGCTGCATGAACAAATGCATTGTACACATGACCTCTAGGACAGAGTGAGATAATCGCTTGCGTTCATGAATTTCAATGGTTGGAGAAAGCTAATCTAGTTTTCGTGACTCATTTTCATCCGTTACTCAGATTGTTTGATCCATTAATATAGCTACCAAGATATGTAAACCTGCAAACTACACCTAGATCTTCACTTTCATGCCACAGATTCTAAGTCAGTGATATGTAATCGTATAGAAATATCCTAAATTTCGAGGATGATAATTTCATACAAAAATGCGGAAAGACGAATGTTAATCTATTCAATGAGGCTTGGGCAGAATCTCGGATGTCAACTACTAATACAATGCTATTTGCGTGTTCAAGATCGGCATTTGCATCCTGAACGTATAGACGAATATTGTTCATAATGGCATGTATAACATAAATGCACAAAAATTGTGAAAGTGGACATCCATGTAGGGTATCACCGCTATTAATATGGTTGTGTGATAATTCGTTCTAGACCTGAAAACGATCAGAAATGGTAGTGTAGAAAGCTCGTATAAAAATTTTAAATATTAAAATGCCACATTTTGAATGAAAATCGAATCGAATAAGTGGCAAAGCCTAAATAATATACATAAAACACTATCATAAGCAGAATGAAGACGAGGAATCTAAAAACACCCCATGTGGAAATCGTCAAAACTTGGACGCTTTATTTTGCAAAAATGTAGCAAAGTTTACAAAAAAGACTCATTATGAAAGGCCCACAAAATTATAGATAAACTATTTTAAAATAGAACAAGCCACTCAGCAAAACAGCCTTTTTAGATTCATACATACCAAGGCCAATAATAAAAAAGTAGCCGCAGAAATGAAGATATTTCGTCCTAACAGGACCTCATTTTCGTATTTTCGATTATTTCCTTTAATCCCCGTTTATTGATGCATTTCATAGTTTTAAATTCGAAATCGCTCTGAGAATCCTTGTTCAATTGTGATATTTTGCATTTTTAAACACAATCTCTTTTAGTTCATATAACATTTGTATGCTCTATTTTCATCTTATTCTTTCTCTAGAATTAATTGTCTGTTGTGATTTTAACTGCAATTTTCTAACAATATATGACAAAATTGAACTGAATAACTGGACTATTAATTATATTGTACAAATATTGACTTTTCATTTTTTAATAATGACTTATTATTGCTTTTGCCTAATCGATCCTGCTTATTACCCTAAAACACGTGTAAACGAACATTTGAACTCCACAATAGTTCATAAGATATTCCAGCTATCAATGTATGTGTTTTCATAACTCACACTTTATAGTCAGTGTAAATTTGTATAACATAAAACTCTCTTCTGAAGAATCAACTTGTTATCGTTATTACTGAACTAGAGAATAATATTCTGTTCCTTTCTAAATTTTGTTAAAATGGAATCATGAACCAACTGGTCAGTTACAGACCATAACTTTAATCAATTACTTGAAATGACTGTATACATTTCAATTGAAAAACCTGTTTGCGTATTGCTGATGTCGTCTTACCGTAAATCATACTTGGCCATAATAGTGTTATGCAAATGTAGGGGTCGCTTCATTTCTGTGATATCTATGCGAATATACCTCATTAGTCAGATCTTTCCTCATATATCATTCTCCTTTAATATTTGTATAATTATTGCATTCTAAATTAATCTTTTTTCATTTCAATATTGTTTACCTATGATTAAATCCCAATGAAGCATCAATTACCAACAGATTTTGTATTGCCGTCCATGATGATCATCTACATTCTGTCCAAGATCATTATTCCATGTATTCAGATTCATTCTTTTAGATACTTTTTGTATAAGAGAATATACCACCAAACTGTCCCACATTCCGCACCAAAATATATAGTGGGTGTAGGGCGTAATACCGGCTTCCTCTTATGAGTCGACAGTGATCACGAAACAAATCTGCACATGAGATTGTCTTTCGTTTATTAACTAATTTGTTAATAGGTGCGCAACACCTAATACATAATTTATTCTGCTAGTCTACTGTAAAAACCCTATACTTCAAATTAAGACAATTATTGTTGTTTCATTTATAAACTGATGTATTTTAAAGTTCACAAAATGTACAGCATCACAAAACCCGTCAATACATTTCAACCTTTATTAATTTGTTAAACGATAACGTTTCGATTATATATATATATATATATATATATATATATATATATATATCTTAGCGAACGTTCTAACTATAGAATAAATTACATTAGTCTCCATCATGTAGAAAACGTCTCGTAGCTACATATTAATCATGCCTGATTTTTTTCCGGTAAGATAAATTTTGTGAATGAAGCAAAGGATAATATTATTTTAGGTAATTAATTTACAATTATGACAAAATACAGCAAACACTTACACTTCACCAAAATACGTCCCGATTGATACTTTTGAAAGCTGCTCCTTTTCTTCCTCAAAGAATAAAGCTACTGCCTTAGGGTTCCGCTCAATTATGTTATTATCAAATAGATACTCGAGCCCCTTTGAGATAAGAAACCAATAAAATTACCGATTTCGGGTTAATATTAAACTTTTTAATACCGATGTTTTTCTTTCTGATACATGGATCTTCACTGAGAAAATAGAATTGTCAATCCTTACCCATCAATAGGAAGACCGATACATTCTATCTGATTAGTAATATCTTGAAGTTCAGTTTGCAAATTCTAAGATCGACAGTAATAATACATACTCCAATGCTGTTCAAAATTTTTAACTTTTGTTCACGAATGATTTTAAGCCGCTCTTCTTCATCTTGAGTTAAATCTATAATAATTATAATGTACAGATATCATATAAGCAAATGCATAAAGCAAAAATCACTAGCTTTATAGCTTACCTGAACTCTCCATTCTTAGGTAATTTAAATAGAATTCCTCAATAATTCACAATTTAAACAAATCAAGTTGCGGCTATTTGTACTGTAACACAGTCTATAAAAAGTAGTTCTATTTAGAATAAATTAAGAAGATAATTTTAATGCGGAGTAAGATAGCTGTACAACATTGATGGCCTAAAATAGCACTATAAGTTCTTTCTAACTTGCCATTTTCTTTACGGTTGACTTGCAGCAGCGATCCTTGTCCTCTTATTCATTTTACACTTTTTGATCTGCACAACACGTTCCTGTTACAACGAGTTTTGCTTTTGATTTGTGAATATTTAGATCGTCCACGAACAGATACTTTAATTATTCTATTTGTTGTTTAAACACCTTGTCACGCGCGCGGTTTATAATGGCTCCGACTTTGTTGAATACCGAATTTGAGAAAATTATTGCGGCCCTTCAAAATTCCATAAAGGAGCTAAAGGAGGAGAACATCGCAATTAAAAATAAGATGTCTAAGCTGGAGTCGGATGTCAGTAAACATGCAGAAAAATTAGATTTAGCGGAAAGGAAAAATGAATACTTAAGCGCAAAAATTGATGATTTGACCGTGGCGTTAAACGAGAAGGTGGATAAATTAAAGCTCGATGTTGTGCCATGGATTGAGCTAGCTGAAATAACAGTAGATGATGATACATCAACAAAAAACTGCACTTCAGAAGATGAAATATTAAATATATTATCCAATGAAGTTTCTGCCAGGATTGGAAAACAGAAGCAGTTAATATTATTTAATCTTAATGCAAATGCTAATCCGAAGGATGTTGAGAAGTTAAATGACTTAATCAAAGATACGACTGAGGCCGAAATAACGAAATGCTACAGAATTGGCAAAAAAACTGAACGACCAAGGCCGGTTGTGATAAAACTATCAAAGAGGCCGACAAGTGGAAGATATCAATAAGAAGAAAGAAGAATGTAATAACTTCCACAATATATTCATCTGCAGAGACAAGACCTTTCTCCAAAGGAAATTGTCAGCAGCGAAGAAGTTGAAGAAGAATTTAGACAATGGATCAAGTAATCTGAAACAAGTTACTATAAAGGATGTGTCAGTAGATTCTAAAATCACAAAAGACGGAGTATCAGTAGATTCTAAAATTAAAAAAACGGAGTAGCACTAATGAATGTGGTGGACAGCAGACAGCTACGCACTATAGCTACAATACCCAACAAACGAATTATAAGGAAACCAAAAAAGTTAAATCAGTAACTATCGGAAACTGTAAAGATGAGTTTTGTTGTACATATTCTTTATTTTATGCTAATTGTAGAAGTGTTAAGAATAAAACTTTTTGCTGTGTGATTTTATAATAAGTAACAATTTTGACTTTATAATTTTAACTGAAACCTGGCTGAACAAAGACATTGAAAACTATGAATTTGACATTCCTCATTATTCTCTATTTAGGAAAGACAGATCCTTGGATAAAAGAGGTGGAGGAGTACTTATTTATAGTAAATCGATATTAAATGCGATAGTGTTACATACTAGTGAATATAATACTGTCATTGACTTTTTAACGATACAAATTGATAACCTGATCTTAACTGCGGTTTACAGACCGCCGTATGCTAATACATATGATGATCAAATGTTTACCAATTCTTTTAAATCTATTTTGGACTGTCATAGTAATATTGTTGTGGTAGGAGATTTTAATAGGCTGCATGACTGTGAAATAATCAATCTTTTTTCTAATCATGATCTTAAGCAGATTATAAAGGAACCAACTAGAGGTTCGGAATGCTTAGATCATGTATATTTAGAAGCTGAAGCGTTGAACTCACACAGTTATGATGTAGTTAATTACTTCAAAGAATTGGATCATAAACAAATCATTTTACAATGGAACCTTTCGAGTAGCAAAGCACAGAAACCTAATTTTGAAAGTGCGCACGTGCAATGTTCCAGAATCAACTGGAATCTTTTTAGAGAATTAAGCTTATCTATTGATTATGAATGTTTTTTTATCATGAACAATGACGAATTTGTTTCTTCTGTTTCATTGTTATTATCTGATATGTTTAGGGCATCTACATTTACGGATGTTATACCCAAGAGATTAAATAGGAAGTTATGTAAGCTAAGAATCAAACGAGATAATATAATGAAATGTAGTCTTATCAATAGTATTAAAAAAATGAGGTTAGAATTGATTGATAAAGAAATTAATTCATCACTGCTGATAATCCGTCAAAGATCAGAGAGAATTATTTTGGCCAAACTGAAGAGCAATCCTAGACTAGGATACAAACTACTCACAGACTACAGTAAATATAAGGAAAAATTAAAGCTTATATTACCTGTGGGTAAAACTGAGTATGAATTTCTCTGTGAATTGGATGAAGTATTTGGCAAATTGTTATGTAATCCACAGAACGAAAGCAATTTTATTGATCTACCTGATCCTTCGGGAAACCAGGATCTAGGACTTGTTATTGACAGTGATGCATTGATAGAATTAATGTTAAAAATAAAATCAAAAAAACAAAAAGATCACCTTGGTATATCGATTGATAACCTACTTCAATTACCTTTAAATTATATGAATGCGCTCTGCAATTTTATAAATAGAATTTTGAAGGATGGGAAATTACCAATCGATATATTAACGATAGTAGCTAAACCATTGCCTAAAGTAAGTAAGCCAAAGTGCGCCAGTGATTATAGATTAATCTCTATTATCCCTTCGTTTTTGAAGATAATAGAACAATTGACACTAGATCATTTAGAACGTATGTTGCCGGCTGATTTTGATATGTGCCAACACGGCTTTACAAAAGACAGGTCGACAACTACTAATATTCTCTCTATGTGGAAACATGTAATTACATTAGATGAGAAAAAGTTAGATGCATTAATTGTATTTATAGATATCTCAAAAGCTTTTGACTCTATATCTTTTGATGCTATTTTGAATGCGATTAATTTATTGAATATTGATCCGAATATTTTTAGATTACTTAGATACTATTTATATAATCTAAGAATGAGTATTCAAGTAAATGATTTGATTTCTAATTCGAAAAGGGTAACAAGTGGAGTTCCACAGGATCAAGTTTGGGACCAATTTTATTTAAAATTGTATTTGCACATTTGGAAACTAAAATCCCTAACGGTCGAGTTTGCAAATTCGCTGATGATTTAAAAATAATCTTCCCAATTGATCCAAAAAATGTTGAATTCTCCCAAAAATAATGTGACACTAGATTTGTATGATTTAAGTAGATACTTGTTAACACTAGGGCTGAGAATAAACAGTAAAAAGACGAGAGCTTTAAAAATAGGTAACAGAACTGATTTCAATTATGTTTATTTTCATGATGCTGAGATTAATGATGTTTTTGAGATTAAACTTATGCAAGAAATCAAGGATTTAGGCATAACTATTCATTGTACGGCTTCTGCTGAGTGACATATTGAAGGGATAGTAGGCAGTGCCAAGAACAGATGGGCACTAATAAATAGAAATATTTTATCGAGTTAAATAAAATATAAAATGTTTATAATTTTGGTTAGACCGATATTAGAATATGCTGCCGCTACTTGGAATCCTTTAACAAATGGTTTCTCTAATAAGATAGAAGCTGTACAAAGAAAAGTTGCGAAACAAATAAGTCCTATCTCCTGCACTATATATGCCACTAGATTACAGTTTGTATCACTGCATCCTTTATGGTTTCGGAGGATGTGCTATTGCATAAAAGTTTTCCATTTGATCCAGTGGACTGGTGCCTATATGAATCCAATAAGAAAGAGTCATGAAATTGGAACTAGATCTGGTCATTTTGCAATATCTCCACCATTGGTGGGGAATGTTGCGAGCAAGCTATTCTCTTTTTCAAAAATTTTCAAAATTTACAATCAATTGCTCAAAGGGGCTTAGAGAAACGCCTCCATCTAAAATGTCTCTTAAATTTTTATCTACCGAACTAGAAAAAGTGTTCAATCCTGCTGATATTTTTAATTTTGATTATGATAATACTTTCTCGTGGTTAAATAAAAGACAGGATTTATTGTTTTTCAGCAGCATAACTTCTCGAGATTCTATCTTCAAGTTTTGTACTTTTAAAACTGAAACGTTATGCATTACATATCATGTTAATCAACAATACATACAATCAATTATTAGTCATGGTTCCCTTCTTTGCATAATGTTACACTTGAATAATACATTAAATTTTTCTATTTTTGATGCTGAATCTATCACTCTTTATAACCGAACTTTCTGATGCTGATAAATTGTACAGTACAACTAATTGCACATATATATGTGATGTGATATGTTTTTATATTGTACATTTTCTATTTTTATTATTTGATGGAACATGTAAGGTTTGAATCCAAATAAAGATTTTCTATTCTATTCTATTCAAGTCAACCCACCAATGGTGGGAATGTTGCGAGCAAGCTACTCTATTTTTCAAAAATTCACAAAATTCACAATCAATTGCCAAAGGGGCTTAGAGAAACGCCTCCAACTAAAATGTCTTTTAAATTTTTATCTACCGAACTAGAAAAAGTGTTCAATCCTGCTGATATTTTAAATTTTGATTATGATAATACTTTCTCATGGTTAAATAAAAGACAGGATTAATTGTGTTTCAGCAACATAATTTCTCGAGATTCTATCTTCAAATTTTGTATTATTAAAACTGAAATATTATGCATTATATCATCTTGTTAATCAACAATGCATACAATCAATTATTAGTCATGGTTACCTTTTTTCTTACAAACTGTTATACTCGAATTATATCTTAAATTTTTCTAATTTTGATGAAGAATCTATCACTCTTTACAGCTGAACTTTCTGATGCTGACAAATTGTACAGTACAACTAATTGCACATATATATATGTGATGTGATAACTTTTTATATTGTACATTTTCTAATTTTATTATTTGATGGAACATGTGTGGTTTGAATCCAAATAAAGATACTACCTTCATTCTATTTTTTCAAGTCCAATCTATTTCCAAGACAAACATTCGATGTGTATTCCATAAAAGTGCACTTCTTCCAATTACTTAATAAATAATTTTTATTTTATTTGTTTATATGTTACTGAGATAAATAGCAGAAACAGAGAGTCGTAGGTATAAATATGACATATGAGAGAGGAAAAATTAATTTATCAGATTCCTATTGACACACTAAGACAGATACAGACTTGACATATATTGAGCTCTCATAAGTTAATAGAAGCAGAGCTTCGACAGCGTATGGCGATCGCGACAATCCAAATTTTATTAATCTGTCACTTTATAACTCCGAGATACCTAAATGTTATTTAAAGATTTTCATAATGTTGACAATTTGGATCAATTTTTTGCATCAATGATGGATTTTTCGGAGAATTTTAGGACCACCATGGTTAGTTTCAGAGACAAAACTGAGGTCGAAGAACCGTGCAATGACTTTGAGTTGAAATGACCGAAATTCAAAATAGATATCATCTGCGAAGGTCGACCCAAATATGAAAACAGTTGCCCCTGAGAAGATGGGGAGTCAAATTCATTTAGAATTTTATGTACACCTGTAGAGGATGTTGAATCCTCCGCCTTTTATAAAATGACCTTGAATGATAAATTTAAACCACCATAGCTGATTGTAACAATTTTATTTAAAAAGAATTTTTTCTTTTTATTTTCCAGAACATTCTTTGTTTAAAGACTTGATTTTTAAAATTGTGCGCTATTTTCAGTTTTTGAGTATCGTGCTTCCGAGCTGGTTGTAGATTTTCGTTTGCTGCATTTTTAACATTTCTCTCCATAATAAACGATTACAACATTATACAATATACACCTTTCAACACTTGCCTTGTGTTCTGATATAATATAACACTGAGGAGGAGTCTTGGAACAGGTAATTTATTTATTATTGTGGGTCACGTACACATCAAAGCAGATTATTGCTGAAGATATAGCTTTCCAACTTTCACCTTCCACACGCCTCAAGTAAGTGTCAATTTAAGTATCATAATTCTTGATCATGAATGCCGATATTAAATTAGAAGATGTATTTCATTTAGGGCAGGACCTAATGGATTTAAATCTTATTGACAGAGATAACAATGTAGGCAAAACAGACTCTACTGTGAATGTTAGGACTTCTAGCGAACTGGCATCTATGGGGCTTACAAATACCAATAGGTTTGGGGCCTCAACACACCATTAGGCAAAAGCTTTCGGACTAAATATATTTCAAGATGTGGGGAATTGCAACCGTACAGTTCAGCTACCACCCAGAATTAGAGCCACATTAAAGGATTTTGAGATCATGGATTTTGCATGCCCAAGTGATCTCAGAGATTAAGACGGCGTGCACAAAACCCAGGAACCACAGACACATTTTTTTGATAGCAGACACACGAATAAAGAGGCTCTTCGGACTGTATTGGAAAAGATTTGCGATTAACGAACACAAGTCTCGAGTATTAAACACCAAATTGAACTAGATCCCCATACCGGGTTCAGAATAAAGGATTCAGGTGTTGAGGGAGTCGCTCGTGCGACCGTTTTGAGGGGCCACACGGATTGTGCATGTCACATTGTGAATATGGACTGAGTGTCAAGTGCCAAGGAGAAGGCTGTCTATACCCTCGTTTAGGTAGACATAGATGGAAAGTTGGCCCAAAATCGGTTGCGAGAAATTCCTCAGCAGTAAAAGCATTAATCTCCCGCTAGTCGAAGACGTAGTAAAGGTTGCATTTCAAAGTCTCTTTGCTTTATTTATCAAAAACATATTGAAGCCGAGATCGAAGAATATGACAAGAGGAGATAGCACCGAGACAGACGGAAAGAGTGTTAGATTCTGATTTAGCGGAGATCTTGAGAATATTTCAGGGCTTTTCAACCATAAATTCAGCATCTGAGATGAATTGAATTGTCTGATGTTTCTCATTGACACGGGAGCTATATTAAGCATAGTTAGGTCAGATTTTATGGATGCACATTGCCTCATAAATGGTTATCAATTATGTGCAGCAAATAGTTGTCCGATAGGTATTATGAGGATTGAAAAACCGTCGGTAACTTTGGGACATAAATAGTCCTTTATGTGAAAATTTCTGGTAGCCAACGTCAAGTACCAAATCATGAGGTTTTGTTTCTTAAACCTCTTTAATCTTTCATTAGATCACAAAATTAGGGCCATCGAGGAAGTCATGGGAGCTTTAACACATACTGAGTCTGAACCTCAGTAGTTATTTCAGTTCGGTTACCCGAATTCATCGAGAAAAGTCTGATAGTGTTTCAACCAACAAAATGGATTGAAAACAGGAGTAGAACAACATATAGAGTTGGTCGGTCTGCTGACTTGTTCACCCAAGGCCCAAGCTTCGGCACTAAACAAGCAACAGATTGCTGTTGCAGAATTTCACCAATTGCGCAAAGAGGGAATTTGTAAGTAGACAAATTACAAATTTGCTTCAGCAATAGTGGTGGTTAACAAACTTGAACCGGAACAACAGAGGGTCTGTGGGATTTATCGTCCATTAAACTCAGTGACTAAGGGTGACTCGTTTTTTCTCCATAATCATAGCACTCAGCTCCAAGATGTAATGGGATATGAGGTTAATACATAAAGTACATTATCAGATAACGATGGAAAAAAATCTTTGCCTCTCACCACAGTCAGATTTCCAGGAGAGGGATCACATGGATTTATTCAAATGCCCTTTGAGTTCACAAACGGCAGTCAGATATTCCAACATTTGGCTGAAAAGTCCTCAAGAATTGTCCATTTGCAAGAGTGTATAGAGGCAAAATAATTATCTTCAGTCAAAAACGGCTTTGTCCACGCTGAACCAATTTTGATTAGTGGTCAAATACAATAGGAGCAAAACTAGATGCATTTCGGTCAAATATCTTGGACATACATTTTCCAAAAATTCCATAGAGCTAAGGAAATGTTAAATGGAATTACTACCCTAGCACCTGTAAACTGGGAGAAGCCATTTGATTTAGTCACGGATGCCTCAGCTGTTGCAATTTGAGCAATACTACAGAAAAGAAACTACGGTGTAGTAAGGGCAGTTGTGTTTTACAGACGAAAGATTTATGACCAAGAAAAACGGTAAGATAATTATGGTAAAGTGTTTCTTGCTATTTATACTACTGTGCAACTTCTTAAACACTACATAGCCGGTCATCAGTTCAAGCTATTAACAGATCACAATTCTTTGATAAGAATACTTGGTAAAATTCCGTAGCTTAATTACATTCACAGGATGAATTCTCAAATTTCCCGATTAACAGAGTTCGATTTTACTGTCTTTTCTTCTATTAGACATTCCAATAAGTCTTTATTTGGTTTCTAGTTACATATATATTGGTTTTCTCGAGCACTTAGAGATAAGATGTGTCGTTTAGCACTGAAAAAGACAAGAAAAATTAAAACCTAGCACTATTTGCTCTTAGAATTGAGATCGGCATCGCATATATATGTAGATAATGGAAATAGGAAGAAATATCTGACCCCATTGTACAAAAGATGTATAACGCCAAGAAGATGACGGATAAAAATGTCGTCATAGAAGTAAATGGCATGGAGAATGGTGTGACATTTACTGCTGCATTTCACAGTTTATCTGGTTTGACAATGAGACCAATTGGCTGGATAAGTCAAAGGACCATCGTTAAATGGCCGGGTGTGATGTGTACAATCCAACTTCGCATGCACGAATGTCAAACCACCAAATTTTACCAGACGCGTTGTCTATAGCACGACATTATGCTCAACCAAGTAACAAAATCACCGCGTTTTATCAATGTCTGACAAAACAGCAGTACAAGAAGACATAGAGCAATACGCAAAGTCGACGCAATATGGAGATTAATTAATTTATTGAACATAAATTAACTTTTCATATAAAAATAAATCCAATTTTATTTTTGGACATTTGTTGTTATCGCTGGTTTCATAAAACAATGTTGTGTTTTGTTGAAAATAATGTAATTGTTTTTTAAGTTTCTCTTGTTCATATTGTGGAAGCTTTTGAATTGTCTTTGTTAATAATTAAAATAGAGTGAGGTAGAGATTTTGAGTTGCGTGGTACGCTTTGCTTCGTAGTTCTGGCTTGATACTCTTTATCAATAAAGTACTGACGCATACGTAATAGTGTTCTTAATAGACATTATTAGGAAGGATCTCAAATTTGCTTCAGGTAATTGACGTGGATATTTGTTTTCAAGGTCCCCAAAATTCCGTTCTATCGTCTGCGCTATTCAACGTTTTGGTGAGCTGACCCATTTTTATAATATATATATATATATATATATATATATATATATATATATATTGTAAGAAATCCTATTTCAATATTATGACCAGTTTAGAAAATATTGAGAATACAGAGCAATTAGCAGATGGACTTAAGAAATGGAGTTTAAAAGATAGTTCTGATAAATTTAAGTGTTTCAAATTATATGATCATACCGCATATATGGATTATCCGAGCCTGACATCTCAGAGGCTCTCTTATGGTAGAGACCAAAGGGCCTCTACAGTAATGAACACCATTATGCCCATCTCCTCTCGGAGTGGTTCAACTATAGCTAAATAACAAGTATTACGTCTCATAATAGACGCCATTTTTTGAGAAGGATTTGTATGTATAGATAAAAATAATGTAAAAATTATTGATTAATTCAAACTATCGTGACCGATTTGAAATGTAAACGCCACAGCTTCAAGAAATAGTCGTACTACGTTACAAAGTAAGTTAAGAGCCAAGGATGGCTGAGTTTGTCTACTGTTGTCGGGTCCATATTATGGCCGGTATTGCATTCTCCGGCAAATGCCGAGAAAGTTAGTTAGTGTAGCGGTGTCTAGAAATACTCTTAGACACTTGATACCAGCTCTGGTTGGCTGGGTTGTTGTTCCTTCTGTTGTGGCGTTGATATTGGTGGCGAAGGAGTAGCTGAGTAATCTCTTTGAAAATCTGCAGTAAGTGGCACATCTGAGGGTCCAAAAGTAGGTGTTGCTCCGTCTCACTTCTTGTGCAGCAACAAGATTGGCGTGACTGAAATTGCCAATGTGTGTGAAGCAAGTCCAAAAATCAACGTAGGTGACGACAGCCGACAGCTAGCACACGTAGCTCACAGCAGAAGGCAAACGCGACAACTGACTGGCATGGTAAATTCACCGTGCTTTAATAGCCTTAAATCGATAGCTCGCACACCATTGGTTAACGGAAAAATTCGCTTGTTTTTAATTGGTGCCGCGTTAATTGAATTTGAAATTCATTTATGCAATATGTCGGCGAATTTTTCTTGAGTCGTCACATCACTTTCCTCTCTGAAAAAAAGAAAAACATTCCTCTCGGCGAGGCTTGATAAGAAATGCATGGCAGAATTCGAACCAAGTTAAGCAACTGGTTATTATTCTACTCATAGCTATAAAATCATATTGTAAATTCTGGGCTGAATTATGCTTGTTTGTTGCTTCAACAATGATATTGATGCCAAATAAGTACTGGGAATTACTACACAAATTGTTAGCTGTTGTTGCCGGTCATACCGCGTGAGGCAAAATAGAGCAGTGTAAGATTTAGGAGCCGCAGCGTCAGTATTTTAAAGTAGATTGCCGCTGAAGTTGTCAGGTTTAAGTTAAAATCTGGGCAGGCTGGATCGTCGTCAATGTGTTTAAATACGACCAAAGCAGCTAGTGTGTGCTCAACGTTGTTGTCATGATATTCGTAGATTGGTCATTGTGTAACTGATGAAGTTGAGATATGTATTGAAGGTGGCATTTACCATGATATGAAGCCAAAAATTACTTAATTTTGCTACACAAAGGCGTTAGCTCTAAGTAGCTGGTCATACCAAAATAGGCAGTGTGAGCTCAGGTGTGAGCCATACGTTACAATATAAAAATATATATGAAAATCAAAAGGTAATGACAAAATATGTGTACTCGAACATTGCCTCAGAGATGGCATAATACAAAAGAACTGTTCAAAAATGCCACACAATTGTTAGCTAAGAACAACTGGTTATAACACGTGAGACAATTGAGTGTGAGAAAAAAATTAATCATGTGGATTCATAGGTCACATTGCGTGACATAGGGCGCAAGTAGTGAGCGTAAAGTTAAAAACTTGAACGCCTTGCGACATCTTGGCCATTGAATCAACATTGGGAACAGAGACTGCTGCACCTTTGTCTACGATGAATTATTTTCCAGTTCTGAAATCAAAAAGATGCAGAAGTTCGTTGGGCTGATTGGCCGCGTCATGCAAACATGTAGGCTGATGATTGCGACTAACATTGTCAGTTTGGCTGTCTATGTGGCATATTCTGCTTGGACGAAAAGGGTCAATAGGAATTTCAGATTGTAGGTGATTGCTTCCTTGTGGCCCGTTGATGTCGTTGATGCGCAGAAAGTACGTTCTTCCACTTTCTGCGCCATACGTTTCCCGATCCTGATGCTCCTGTGCGCCTGTTTTCTGTTGTCTTTCCCGTCAACTGTGGAAATTGGCATTCAATCGGAAATTCTTCTGAACAGCAGAGACAGATTTGATATGAATAAAAAACTTCTGGTGATTATAGCACCAGTTCTTAGAGGCATATATGTTAAAAGATTGCGGGTATCCTGATCGCCGCCTACTGTTATAACGTGTTCTGGGCGAAAAATTTGGTCGAGCGTTTACCTAATTTAGCTCGGATTTCACTATGACCAATCCTTCTAGAACTTTAGCTATGTTTGCTATTGTCCTCTCAAAAGAGGAGATCTTATCATCCTGTGAGAAGGACAAAAGAATGACGAATTTAACTTAGATTCCAAAACCGTAAATTCTAACTCACATCTCTCAGATAAGTCATCTATAGAGAGTGTGTTGGGGAGCTGTCTGGCGAAAAATTTTAATTACGGAAAGATTGTTAATAAAAAAAACCTCAGCCTCATGATTAGAAATATTGGTTTTATACCAACGTTTCCGCAATTCCCTTAAATTCTCAATGGTGCCAAGTTTTGGCATGTTTAACTGCGCATATTTATATATTTATTTATTATCTGCTCAGTTTCAGTGGGACCCAGCAAAGATTCAACTTCATTTTGGAGGCCCAAAATGGGATTGGGTAGTTTTCTAATGGCCTCAAACTTCGCTGCAATTCTGAAGGTAGTTTAGCAAAAACCTTTGACAGTTTTTGATGACCTTCTTAATCTGGAAACAGGGAGAAAACAGAGTCTACGCGCGTAAAGATTAGTTCGCTATCTCCATTAACGACAGGAACATCAATATCCAAAAATTGGACCTGACAGTCTAACAATCTTACGGGATCTTAAAATCATAAATTTAAATATAAGATGGAAGAAATAAAAAGACTTTAAACAAAAGGTTTATCCACAATCGGCTTCCACAGTTGAAACAAAATCTTCCACAGTTGAAACAATTTTTGAATTAGCTCAAAACACATGAAATTAGTTCTTTCACAAAATCACAAGTCACAGTTCTACACTTTCGTACAGTCAATAATGTTCTTACAAAAAATCAAAAAAAAATTCTGGGTACACGTTTCAGTTTGGCACACGAGTTCACCAAGGTGTACAGTTTTGTACGTAGGAGAAAAACTTTCAATAGAACACCTTCCCTCAAAAAGAATTCTCAACAAAAAAATTTCCCACAAGATCTCGACTTTAGAAAGATTAACAACTAGAGTAAGACGTGGTATATGCTAATGTCAATTTACCGTACTCCAATAAATGAAAAGGAAACACATTCGATTGTATTTATACCAAAAGTTTAGTGATTTGCTAACAAGTAAAAAAACAGTACTGTTCTCAGTATCTTGGCGCAGTCGCCAATTTTGTAAACGCCCTAGTTTCAAGTAAATGCGTACAAGGTTACAAAATAAGTTACGGCCAAGGATGACTGAGTTTTTGTACAGTTTGGGGGGCCTTATTAGGGCCGGTATTGCGTTCTTCGGCAAATGCCGAGAAAATTCGATAGTGTAGCATTTTTTTAGCAATAATCCTGGACATTTGAGACCAGCTCTGGTTGACTGGGTAGTTGTTCCTTCTGTTGTGTCGTTGAAATCCGTGGTGAGTGAGTAGCTGAGTAATCTCTTTGAAAATCTACAGTAAGTGGCACACTTGAGTGTCCTCTAAGTAGATGTTGTTCCGTCTCACTAGTTGTGCAACAACAAGATTGGCGTGACTGAAATTCCCAATGTGTCTGAAACAAGTCTAAAAATTATCGTAGGTGACGACAGCAGACAGAACGCACACGTAGCACATAGCAGAAGGCAAACGCGACAACTGACTGGCATGGTAAATTCACCGTGCTTAAATAGCCTTAAATGGAATGTTCGCACGCCATTGTTTAATGGCAAATGTCGCTTTTTTTAATTGGTGCCACGTAAATCGAATTTGAATTTAATTTACGCAATATGTCGGCGAATTGTTTTTGAGCCGTTACAGAAAGAATAGTAATTAAAAAGTAAATATTTGTTTAATTTCTAGAATTTCATTGTTTCAATCCTTGCAAGTACTTTTGTTGTTCAATTGTGTATAATTTCAGTTTTCTGTATTTTGTGCCTGACTTAAGTGAGCTTGTCTATTGACTTTTGCAGCCATTTTTTTTCTGTTATAAATGTTACAATTTTTCAAATTCACAATATACTCCAGTCATAACGAGTTTTTGTTTTGATTTTTGCATATTGGAATTGTCCAGTAACACTTAATTTTATTATTCTGCTTTTCGTGCCACATCTTTTTCCAGGTCACACATTCGGTATGTAGTTTTGCGTATTAAGTCTACAGTTCATTGTCTATTACTTTGTTAAATATTCATATATTTTTGTGATTAACATGAAGGGTAGTCTTAAGCATGAGGACACTGATAACATGGAAGCTTCAGATATGAGTTCGATAGATGTGGAAGGAAAGGTTTATCCAATAGAATTCTAAACACACAAACATACTAAGACTGATAAAGATTTGTCATCATTAGTTTGTAACAAGCGGCTACGCGTTACAACCCAACGATGTTCGATTTTGACAAATATGGTGCTCTTTAAGGTCAAATAATCTAACTCGGTTCTTCCACAATATTTCTCTTAACTGTGATTTTATAAACAATCTCTGTTAGTTTCAACCAGTTTTAATTGAGATTTTTCAACTGCAATTTTATTTGTAATTGTAGAGGCCCTTAGGTCACTACCATAAAGGGGTCTCTTGGATGCCAGGCCCGGAAAATCCATATATGCGGAATGATCATCTATCTTGGAACACTTAAGTTCCTCTGAACTATCTCTTAAGCTACAATCCTTAAGTCCGCTAGCCAACTGCTCTGTATCCTCAGTATTTAATAAACCAGACATGATATTATTAAATTACTTGTAATTTATATATTATATTAATTAAGTAAGCTTAACCGGATACACTGATATCCACAGGATACTGAACTGGAATGATTGAGACCTTAAAACAAATATTAACTTTAAATACCCAAAGCAAATTTGTGGTTCTTTTTGCTGATAATTAAGAACAAAACGACGAGAAGATTACAAAGTTTTATTCACAAGGCCTCGGAGATGGAACCACGCAGTGTCCCGCTTATGCAATTCAGAAACTCAGATAAAAAACTCTTTCATTTCCTTCCACAAGACAAGTCCAAAACTTCGACAATATGAACAAAAAAACTTCCAAAAAACTTTACAATATTTTTCAAAAATTACAATATTTTTTTACGAAACCAGCGATAACATCAAATGTCCAAAAATAAAAATTGATTTATTTTTATATGAGAGGTGAATTGGTGTCCAATAATTAATTTAACCTCTACATACACCCTCATGTTTAAGATGATTAACCATACATGATGTAGTCTTCATTCTTCGGTTTCTTGATGACTCTTCCAGACCGAGTTTCAACAAGTTGTGCTGGTACTTCACCAGATTTCATATTCATATCGCATTGTTCTTGATTCTCAGTTGTCATATTTATTCGACACTTCATTTTTCTCACCAATTTCTGAGTCACATCTCGCCTCAACTTCTGGGTACTTCGGTGAATACTGTTCCTCAGTCTCCTCCTCCGTCCAAATAAACTGTGGAATACAGCGATCCAGTGTTACACATTCTATAGTGCCATTTACTTCTATAAATGCATTTTTCTCAGTCATATGATTGACTTTATATGGCCCCTTATAGAATGGAATCAGACAATTCTGTCTGTTTTCGGTTGTTATGTATACATGCAAAGCCAGCTTTAAATCTGAAGTTAAATAGCATTTGGACTTCGGACTTCTAGGTTTGGTTGGAGCTAAACGACTCATTTTATCTCTCAATGATCCAACAAACCAATTTACTGAACTAGAGGCCCAATCGAGACGAATTGGAGCTTCCATTAGAAGATCTACAGGTAACTTTAGTGGCTCTCCATAAACAAGTTCTGCTATGGATGTTCCTAACTGAACTCTGTATCTGTTTCGCATTGCCAACAAAACTATGGGCAAATCATGTATCCAACTGGATCCACCGGTGCAGCGTAATGCAGCCTTCAGCTCCCTGTGCAGTCTCTCAACCATCCCATTGGCTCTGGGATTATAAGCACATGTGTGTCTTACTTCTATCCCCATTGTATTCAATGATCTGATAAACAGTTCAGACATAAACTGACTACCACGATCAGTAGTTACCCTTACCGGTACACCATATCGCGACACCCAATTATGCAAGAACATAAGTAAGACCTCTTGAGCTGTCATGTCCTTCAGGATTGCTACCTCAAACTGACGACTGAACCGATCGACCATCGTGAGTAAATACTTTTGGCCGGAAATCTCAGGCATTTCTACTATATCAATATGAATATGCATGAATCGACCCGCTGGTATACCAATCGTTTTAATTTCAGTTGTGGTATGACGCCAAACTTAACAAGTTTAACACCAAGCACATGTCCTTACCCAGGCTCTTATGTCTTTCGACATCTTTGGTCATACATATCTATCAGTGACCATCCTGATAGTTGCCTTAATGGAAGGATGACTGAATTCATGTAGCTGCTGAATTACCTTATACCTTAATTCTAGCGGTACATAAGGTCTAGGTTGGCTCCTGGAGATTTCACATAATAACCACTTATCTCCAATCTTTCTGCGTGTATATGCAGGATTCTTTTCCAACACAGCTACTAAAGGATCAAGACCTTGTGCTTCCATCAATTGCTGGACAAAAGCATTAGAAGATACAATAGAGCATACGAGTGACTTTGAACAAATCATATCTTCATCTGATACGTCTGGTCTACTGAGAGTGTCTGCCACCACATTATCTTTTCCTGAGATATGACTAATGGTAAATCAAATTCTGCGAGTCGGGTTATTTGTGAATTCACCCGCCGAGAATAATTTAGCCTATTCGCTTTCCCAAGGATACTCAACAACGGTTTATGATCAGTTAATATCATAAACTGATGTCCATCTAGGTAGTGCTCAAAATGCAACACTGCAGAATAACTGCTAGTAACTCCTTTCCAAGCGTATCATATCGCTTCTCGCGATCTTGGAGTTTCCGACTATAGAATCCAATCGGCTTGACTATACCATTTTCCCGTTGATGTAACACTGCTCCTATGGCTACATCAGAAGCATCTGTGACCAGCTCAAACGGCTTAGTCCAATCCACAGGTGCTAATGTGGTTATTTGGCTTAACAGATCTTTGGCCCTCTGGAATTTTTCCTTGTTGTCTTGGCTAAAATTAATAGGCCAGGACTTCTTGATTGTGCTTCGTTCGCGAACTAAATGTCGAGTTAGCGACCCCAAAATTCCAGCTAAACCTGGTATGAACTGACGATAGTAGCTAATCATGCCCAAAAATCTACGCAACTGGCGTACAGTTCTGGGTTCTGGCACATCCTTGATTGCTAGTACCTTGTCTTCCAAGGGCTTGATTCCATCCTTGGAAATAGTGTGTCCAAGATATTTTACGGTAGAGCAACCAATCCTACTCTTTTCTGGTTTCACTACCAATCCATAATGTTCCAGCTTAGACAAAACGATGTCAAAATGCTCCCAGTGTTCCTCCCTAGATTGACTATATATAATGATGTCATCTATATACACTCTAGCAAATGAACAGTCTTGATGAACTTCCTCTGTCGGACGCTGGAATGTCTGACTTGCATTCTTCAACCCAAAAGGCATACATAAGAATTCATGCGATCCTCCTCCAGGGAATCGTACTGCTGTGAGCGGTATAGATTCTGCCTCCATAGGTACTTGATAGTACGTCTTCTGCAGATCTAACGTTGTATATACCTCATACCCCATTATATCCCTGAGCAAAGTACTCTGGTTCGGTAGAGGATACGAATCACCTTTCGTTACCGAATTCAATAGACGATAGTTACCACAAACCCTCCATTGACCTGGTTCAGGTTTGGGAACAACCATTATTGGAGATACAAAGTTGGAATTTGAACGCCTACAAATTCCTTCTTCTCTCAACCGCTTAAATTCTTCAATAGCAACCTGCTGCTTGTGTTGTGCTAACGGTTGAGACTTCGGCGAACAAGGTAGTGGCTTCATAACTCGATTTGCTGTTCTTTGCCTGTCTTTAAACCCTTGCGTTTAGCATTGAATGGCAGAAACACGGCCAGGTGTTTCTCGATGACATCCGCCAAGTCATCGGTGACGACGGGTCTGGGTAGTCTCACTGACCTAACTACTGAGGTCCCAGTCTCAGCATAAGTCACTATCCCAGTGCTTTGTCCAATGATCTTAGATTTGGGATCTAAAGTGAGATTAAAATGGATCAAAAAGTCCATCCCAATGATGTTATCCTTTATATCAGCGACCAGAAAATTCCACTTAAATGGAGATTTCTGCCCCAATGTCAATGACAATTCTTTAACTCCCTTAACCTCAATTTGACTTCCATTAGCAGCCCATAGTTGGTAATCGAATATGGGGCTATCAATTTCCACCACATCAGATCGAAATATGCTCACCTCTGCACCCGTGTCTATTAAGAATTTCAAGCCGATAAGTTCATCAGTTATAACGAACTTATTGTTGCTATAACCAGCAACCTCTTTAAGATTACCTGCCAGCCGAAATCTAACAGTTTACGGTTTGTATTACCGCGCGTCTCTTCCATCGAAGCTTCCGAACCTAACTTCGATGATTTTAGTATGCCACGAATATGCATACCTTGGAGCCTTGCATGCGCACCCCCCCCCTATGGCTACTATTAGCGGGGGCTCCATTAGTTTTCCGGCAGCTTCGATTAGGCTACAGGAAGACTACTTCCTTTCCATCGGGGACCACCCAACTTTGGAAACGTGCATCCCCCCTCCTGACATTTTCCAAACTCGGCGTATTTGCGATGCGATATGCACCACTCGCGTGGTCCTTGTACACTCTCACGCATTTCGCCTTTCCAATGCTTGGAATTTGTACGTTGACTCCGAGAATTTACCCTATTTCTGTTGGAACTTTCCTTATTGCTTTTTATCCAACCCACATCCCTGCGGAGGGTACTTAATTCATTCTCTATGGTCAGGAGTCTCTCTGAGAGATGTTTGAGTTGCTGCTCCAGGCGTAAATCTGCGGTTACTGCATACACCTTAGGTTCCTTCTGACGATACACTTTGTCCAACCCTTTGAGCTACTTGGGCCACTCTAGTTCCAATGTATCATATACATCCAAGGTGGCTCTTAGTCTAGCAGGCAATTCTGCTATAAATATACTATTTATAACTTCCTCAGATATATCAAGCCTGATGGATTTTGAAATGAGTCTGTCATAAAATTCAGATGGAAGTAGATTTCCCATCTTTTCCTGACGTAATAAGTCAGTCATCCGTTCAATCCTTTCGGGTTGATATCGTCCATGGAGTTCTTCTACTAGAAGCTCAAATGCATTTTCTGGTTCGTTTTCGGTAACAAATTTCCTGAGTCTAAACAGATTCTTTTTTAATGGCTCAGGTAAGCACCACCAGGCCGAGGCAAACCTTTCTATAGGGTCGGTCATCCGTTTTAGCTTAAAATAAAATTTTGCTTCTTCGACCCATTCATAATGGTTGTCTGGTCTGTACATGGTGAGCTTAACATGGCTATCCATAGAATTGCGGTAAAAACGATCATCTACATCATATCTTTCCGCATAAAGGATCCTGGCGCGGTCGCCATTTTTTGTAGAGGCCGTTTGGTCACTACCATTAGGGGATCTCTTGGATGCCACGCCCGGAAAATCCATATATGCGAAATGATCATCTATCTTGGAACACTTAAGTTCCTCTGAACTATCTCTTAAGCTACAATCCTTAGGTCCACTAGCCAACTGCTCTGTAGCCTCAGTATTTAATAAACCAGACATGATATTATTAAATTACTTGTAATTTATATATTATATTAATTAAGTAAGCTTACCCGGATACGCTGATATCCACAAATTACTGAACTGAAATGATTGAGACCTTAAAACAAGTATTAACTTAAAATACCCAAAGCAAATTTGTGGTCCTTTTCGCTGATAATTAAGAACGAAACGACGAGATGATTACAAAGCTTTATTCACAAAGAGTCGGAGATGGAACCACGCAGTGTCCCGCTTATGCAATTCAGAAACTCAGATCAAAAACTCTCTCATTTTCTTCCACAAGACAAGTCCAAAACTTCGACAATATGAACAAAAGAACTTCCAAAAAATTTTACAATATTTTTCAAAAATTACAATATTGTTTTACGAAACCAGCGATAACATCAAATGTCCAAAAATAAAAATTGATTTATTTTAGATGAGAGGTTAATTGGTGTCCAAAAATTAATTTAACCTCTACATAATAAATAGGGTTGTTTATTAAATATACTCACCCGCGCTCAATATGCATGGAACATGCAGTGGATTATTATGTCACAGTGGATTTATTTCGCTCAGTTGGATTATTCGCAGTTTACGCAAGGTATTTACTGTTCGCATTTAACTATGCCTATCCGAATTTCAGAGAACAATGGATTATTATAATGACATAAGTTAAAAACAGCAAACTGTGAACTAATTATTTGGGAATTTTTGTCATTGAAGTCTTTACACGAATTTTATCCCTTTAATTTCAGTGACAACTTTTAACAGTGACTATGTTCATCTCATCATGTATTTTCAATAGGTTACATATATTCATTTCAATTCAGACATTTGTGAAAGAATAATTGCTTGTGTGTAAGATATGCAACTTTATAAACAGCGTTCATTTTGCTACCGTCTAGTGCACGGACAATTTTGCTTAACTGTGACTTGTGCATAAGACATTCAACTTTGCGAACAATGTTCTTACTCTTTGCCGTCTAGAGTACGGACAATTTAGTTTGACTGTGACTGGTGTTTAAGACATTCATTTGTGTTAAAATTTAATTTTATTACCGTCTAGAGCACGGTCAATTTAGACTACTTATGATTTCATACGCGGTGTTATTTACAATACACTTGTGATCATTCGCATTAGTTTTCTCTCGTCACCCATCGAGAAAAAGCCAGGGATTAATCATGTGCACGGATCTCCACAGTCGCTACCAAACCAATGTAGGGAATAATTAATCTTGCAAATGTCCCCTACAAGTTAATAGGGCCCGCATCTCCACAGGACTCATGAAAGTTATTTTAGAAAATTTTCCATCATTTATAGAGTAACTTGTTAAATCACATACATTATTATCTAATGATAACCCCTGCGATGCCTGGATATAAAACATTATATATAGTAGTATCAATACAGAATTAACGTGAGTTTTATTCAACTGTGAAATTATCTATGAGGCCTTTAATATCATATATTTATTCAATTTTAGCATGAATTTGTATAAACATAATTTTTCCAGGAGACAAATATCTCAAGCTAGATGGTAATAGGTTGCACACTTAATATATTTTAGAAAAGAACCAAAATTGCAAGCAAATTTTCCTCTTATAGAGGATGTGGTTGCAGACAGTCTAGACCGTGTTCCGGTTTTATGTTTCTTCTTTATCGGGCTAATGTGCATCACTCTCCATTGTGTTAGTTTGAAAATCATGTAACGGTAAAACAGTCTTCCAGAACTTAATAACTGTAAAGCTACAAATTTTACACAGCATGTATAAATTTTTAGTAGCTATATAATATAATTCACAATGTACCTTTTTACCGCTTTCAGCATGTTTGACTGACCGTTTTTTCGTTTTCAAATTGCAACTGTTTATTCTAATATGGACTTAATACAAAAAATATAAATTTGCAGCTGAATATATCTCAAATCTACGTTTCTATTTATTGACGTCAATTCTTTCTGAGCGCAGCCAACAATTCTAAATATTTTTTATATCTGAAAAAGCGCAACAACCGGAGTGGCCGTGCTCGTTGATTTCTATAATTCCTCAATTTTTAACTGGGATCGGGTTTAATTTTTTTTCAGTTTAGATATTTTAGATTTCTCGTCTAATCTCACCTCTGGAAAACACTTGAAATTTATTCACATATTTTGCTGGAATTTCTTTACATATATTAAGGACCTACTTTTATCTTGTAGAAATCTTCGATATATCCTTTCATTTTTTTCTCTGTTTCTCTATCACACTCTTCCATAATAAACCAGACTTTTTGCCAGCCTCCACCACCCCTTTAACCCAGAAGCTACTAACCAAACTTGCTGACCTCCAGCAACAGATAGCAGATGTCAAGGAATTACTAGAAGCTTTATCGGGTAACCTCTCTCTCTCCACGTTGCAGTAACATTTGTTGTGCCAAGCTGATGATTTTTTAACGGTGTTGCGCGGGAGGTTGCTTTACGAAATCACAGTAAACGCAACCCTTCCTCTGGTCTCCACACTCCCCACTCTCTAAGGATGACCTGGCTTCAAATATAATCAGTCATTTGGAGGACAACTTCCATCATATCAAAGAGGTCTCCTCCGGCAAAGGTCGTGCTTTTGTGGTTTCTTCCCAGAAAAGGCTGTCCAACGATGAGCTCAGTAAAATGAATTCTCCATCATGCTTTATATCGACAGGAAAAGTCAAATTAAAGCGTGATTCCACTTTACTACAAAGAACTGCAGAACAAGCGCGGACCTCTTCGCCAGAAACCGCCCCCTCCTCTGAATCTAGGCATGTCTATCCTGGCTGGAGCAACCCAACGTAACGCCAATCATTTTACGGAGGCATCTTCGGTAAGGATTCTTCCTCTGCACACATCATGATGACTACCTCTCGATTTGAAGTGCTCCCCTTTACTACTAGCTCAATCAGCAAAACCATTTCCACACAACAAGCGCAAGCTTTACCTCGTCATCGTTGCCAACCGTACCGCATAAAGACCCGCAACACCGGCCGTCCTCCTCCAATCTCCAGGACCAGTAACAAATCCTTAAGTCAAGTCGTTATCAAAACTGAGGTCCTGAAACCGACAAAAAAATAGACCATCACGACTCCACAAGCCGTCAATTCTTCCCCCATAGCTTTATCCTTTAAAGTCACTGATACCATACAGGACAGTTGTGACTCTGCCCCCGCTCAGATCTTGCGCCCTCCCACACCCCACATCACTGCTCCCAAGCAACCCCTCGAGCTCAGATAACTCGCCTCCGTCCAGCTTTCAAATCCTCCAATTACCTCACCCGCCTGATATAAGAAAGACTAAGGAAATCCAGATCGATCCTGACCACTTAATTCTCATCAACAGGCGGTCAGTTACCATTATCAGCCCGAGGTCTCGCTCCGGTCGTCAGCGTAAATCACCTGCCCGCTTCTCATCCCCGGTCTAACGGATCTCTTTCAGCAATTCTTATAATTGTAGATCTCTTACGCCAAAAATCAAACAACTGCGAGCATTTTTATCCTCTAACGAACTAGACATGTGCTTTCATGTTGAAACGTGTCTGTTCTATTCCGTTCATTGTGAAGATCATTTCCTCATCAATGGTTACACTTTCTATCGAAGTGAAAAAAATGGCTGGTCGTGGGAGTGGTCTGGCTGCCTTTGTCTGGTCCTCTCTCATGCCCAAACGCCTGTCTACGCGAACTCGCTAGGATTAGAATTCTTTTTGTTTCAGCTGTTGATTCTAGACCAAATCCTATCCGTTTGCCTTATCTACAGACCACCAAACCTCTTAATAATATATGACACCCATGGGGCTCAACTAATGTCCACTTTCTTCTCTAAACACTCTGACCAATACATCGTTGTGGGTGATCTTAACCTTCCTCTGGCCTACTGGCATAATATAACTACGGAAACTTACTCGTAGATTTGGCTCTTTGCGGACAACCTCCTAAGTTAATTTGTGCACTTCCCTACACATGGGACCAACCAGCTTGATTGTGTCCTCTCCAACAAGGACGTGACCAATGTTCAGTCCCGGGAGATCTTCCCATTCTTATTCATCTTTTATCCTTTATCTCTAACAAGAGCATTCAGATTTTCAGGCGATTCACCAATTGGGAAGAGTTTAGTCGACTCTATTACGCAGTTAATTGAACTTATCTTATTCTCCCAAAAAACCTCTCCTCATGCTTTTATGATGTCCATAACATCTTATCCTCCCACTTTACTTCTGCCACCTCTATTCAACACATTCACGCGATGAACAAGTTGAACGCCTTGTTTAAACCAGGCGACAACCTTGCACGCAACTCTAGATTACGCACAACATCACTTGCTCGTGCTATCGCTCTTCAACTTATCGATGAGCACATTAGACACGTAATCAACAAACAAGCGCCCAACTCTCGGAGAAAGTTTTCAGTCATCAAACGCCAATTACTACAATAGTCCAATACTTCATACATAAACTTCTCTCGGTCGGACGACTCCAGCTTTGCCAACAATAATCTAAATTATTTCTAGACTCCTCCATTCCCACTCCGCCTGGTGAAATGCTTGACAACGGAGAAGCTGAGAAATATGCAGATACATGGTAATAGTATTCAGCCACACCACAGCATCCAAATCCTCCCTACCTCTTATCACTCAGTTGTTATCTTCGTTACACACACGCTTAGTATAATCGGTCTTAAATTGAACTCCGATATGACTCGTTTGATGAAACATACCTCTGACCAATTCTGTTTTCTCCCAGATACAAATTTTCCTCTTGATATTGAATTAATTGACTCGGAAAAGCACCTTAGTATTTCTTTTTCTAAATCACTAGACTTCTCCCCACATCTTCAACATACTACCTACAAACTCTTCCGACTAACAACCCAACTCTCCAACTCACATTGTTTAAGATCTATGTCCTACTGCTCATATCATACGCTAGCGAATTTTATTGCCTTATCACTCTAGCCTCCTCTTACGCTATCTGACAGATTTCTTCCAGATATTTAAAGCAAGTCTTGCGTCAAAGCCAGATTTATCCGGAACGCCTACTACTGACTAACCTACTTCCACTATGTTTGACCCGTCACTTACGGGTCATTCATTTCGTCCATAAGATCACAGCTAGCCTATCAATAGCAAACTTTGCTCACTCATGTCATCACTATGCTACAAGCCATAGCAACTCTTCAATCCAATCTAACCACACTCCCTTTATATTTATAGAATCTATCTCTTTTCCAAAGTCACAAGTTTATTCAACGCTCTTCACGCGGAAATAAAGCTCCTAACCCATCACGAATTTTGAATGGCGGCTCTCAATCACTTCTTTTACAAATTCCTAGGCGAGACGTCGGATGGGAAGCGAAACTGGTTCCTCCTTAACCTATAACAGTTCTTTCTCTCCCCAGGCTATTTTCCAGGTTTGCAGCGTGAAGTCTCTTCTGGCTATCATCTTCTTTCAACTATTTGCCTCTGATTCTCAAACTCAAATAAGGATTCACCGATACCATTTCTATCCTCATTTTCATTCTGTTGCATCCAAATATTGATTTTTATGCCACAATCTGCTCTACTAAATTTCTTCTTTGTGTTTCAGCTTACAATCGGAAACTCAAAAAGCCTACTAGACCATCTGGCATTCATTGGACGCTGGTTCCTCCACGCTTCCCATCAGCCGCAACCTCGCTCAACTGAAGTCAATGATCCCTGCACGCAACACTGGCGTGCAGACTCTCTTCTATTTAGTCGATCCTTCCTAGTCAAACGGAATCTCCATTCCACCAGAACGATTTATCAGGAAGTTGATGGAAGGATTTCTCTTTCTCAACTCTCTCCTCCTCAATGGTAAAGCTCCCATCCCATGACGAATTTTGAAAGGCGGCTCAAATCACTTCTTTAACAAATTCCTAGGCGAGACATCGGTTGGGAAGCGAAACTGGTTTCTCCTTAACCCATAACAATTCTTTCTATCCCTAGGCTATTATCTAGTTTCGCAGCGTGAAGTCTCTTCTGGCTAACCCCTTCTTTCAACTATTCGCCTCTGATTCTAAAACACAAATATCGACTCACCGATACCATTTCTATCCTCATTTTCATTCTACCACATACAAATATTGATTTTTATGCCACAATCTGCTCTACTAAATCTCTTCTTTTTGTTTCAGCAAACAATCGGAAACCCAAAAAGCCTACTAGACCGTCTGGCATTTATCGGACTCTGATTCCTCCACGCTTTCCATCAGCCGCAACCTCGCTCAACTGAATTCAATGATCCCTGCACGCAACACTGGCGTGGAGACTCTCTTCTATATAGTTGATCCTTCCTAGTCAAACGGAATCTCCATTTCACCAGAACGATTTATCAGGAAGTTGATGAAAGGACTTCTCTTTCTCAACACCCTCCTCCCCTATGGTTATATACTTTCAACTTTACATATTCTTCTTTTGATTTGTACCTCATCATTTCTATTGTTGGGCCTGTTGGCATTTGTTGCCAAATAAATTTTTTTTATTTTTTAACTACAGTCTATCAGAAGAACCTTAGGTTAACTTATTATTGAAATTTTATCTAGAATGTATTATTAATAACAGCATCAAAAAGATAAATAATGTTAAATTCTTTGCAAGTACCAATTTTTAATCATTCGGTTTTTCTGATTTAATATTTCAACCAAATGTTAATAAGTAGTAACTCAGGTGATGAATTTAGAAGTCTTTTTTTTCAGAGAAAGCAACACCCTTTTAGTCGGTATGTAGAGGCTCCATACCTATTAGTAACTGAGAACCCCATAAATGTCAAGTCGTTATCAATCTTACTTTGCCCATCTATTAAATTCAAACCTGCTAAATCTTGAGCAAATATGCTTGTGTCCTCAAACTTAATATTCGCTTCCATGCTGATCGTACTTAATTATTAATTTGATAACTTAGTGTTAGGCAAACGGAATGTGAACTTCTTACGTGCCTGCCTGATTGGATTGCACACATCAGATTCGTCCATGAAACTATGGCCATTCAACTCATCTGGTAATTCCGTCCTATCATCAATCCAGATAAACTGGGGAATGCAACAATCCAAATTAACACAATCCTCAATGCCATTTATCTCTATGATGACATTTTTGTCAGTCATCCTCTTGACCTTATATGGTCCTTTGTAAAATGGTGTCAGGCAATTCTTCCTATTTTAATTAGATACATACAAATGCGAAGCCGATCTTAGATCAGAGGACAAATAGCATTTGGTTTTTGCTTTTCTAGTCTTGGTCGGAGCCAAACGACACATCTTATCTCTATGTGCTCCTACGAACCAATCTACATAACTATAAGCCCAAACAAGACTACTTGGAGTTTCTATTAGAAGATCTCCAGGCAACTTTAATGGTTCTCCATAAACCAATTCTGCTATGGAAGTTCCTAATTGTGCCCTATATCTGTTGCGCATGGCGAGTAGTACTATAGGAAGATCGTGTATCCAGCTTGTTCCACTAGTACACCTTAACGCAGCTTTCAGTTCAGGATGCAGCCTTTCTACCATCCCATTTTCTCTTGGGTTGTACGCACTAGTATGCAATACAGTGGTTCCCATGATGTTGAGGGATCTCTCGAAAAGCTCGGACATAAATTGACTACCGCGATCACTAGTGACCTTTTCCGGAACACCATAACGCGATATCCAATTATGTAGAAACGCAAACAAGACTTCTTGCACTGTCCTGTCTTTTAAAATCGCCACTTCAAATTGACGACTAAATCTATCTACCATGGTCAGCAAGTATTTGTTCCCACTAACTTCAGGTATCTCGACAATGTCTATGTGTACGTGTCTGAACCGTCCAATTGGTATCCCAATATTCTTTATCTCGGTTCTGGTATGTCTCCACACCTTACACGTTTGACACTTGGCACAGGCTCTTACCCATACCCGTATGTCTTTAGACATGTGCGGCCATACGTATCTGTCGTTGATCAATCGATTGGTGGCTTTTAATGGATGGATGGTCTATGTTATGTAACACTTGGATAATCTTAACCCGTAAATCCAAAGGCACATATGGTCGTGGTTGACTTCTAGACGTTTCGCATAACAACCACTTGCCACTTCTGAGTTTACGAACATATCCTGGCCTTTTGGACAAAACTAATGTAAAGGGATCCGATCCTTGCGCTTCCTCGATTTGACTAACTAAATCAAGGCATCGAATTGTCTAAATTCTTCAACGGACCTTGAAATATCAGCTCGATGTCGGCTGCATTCGGTCTGCTAAATGCGTCGGCTACCACATTCTCCTTACCAGCAATGTGAGACACCGTGAAATCGAACTCTGCTAACCGTGTTATTTGGGAATTTACTCTACGAGAGTAATTAAGCCTAGCTGTCTTACCAAGTATGCTGATCAATGGCTTATGATCGGTCAATAACTTAAACTTGTGACCATCTAAGTAATGCTCGAAGTGTAACACTGCGGCATACACGGCTAGAAGCTCTTTGCCAAACGTATCATACCGTTTTTCTCGATCAGTAAGCTTACGGCTATAAAACCCAATCGGTTTTACTACGTCCCGATCTCTTTGCTATAGCACTGCCCCTAATGCAACATCTGAGGCATCAGTGATTAGTTCGAAAGGTTTTTCCCAATCTACAGATGCTAATGTGGTTACGTCACTTAACATATCCTTGGCCTTTTGGAAATTTTCTCGGTCTTCTTGACTCAAGATGATAGGCCAAGACTTCTTGATCGTGCTCTTTTCAAGAGTGAGATGGCTTGTTAACGATCCTAGAATTCCGGCTAGACCTGGAATGAATCGACGATAATAGCTGATCATGCCCAAGAACCTTCGCAACTGGCGTACGGTTCGGGGCTCCGTTACGTCCTTTATAGTTGGATCTTATCTTCTAAATGTTTAGTTCCGTCTTTGGAAAGTATATGACCAAGGTATTTAACTGAAGAGCAACCGATATTACTCTTATTGGGTTTGACCACTAATCCATATTGTTCCAGCCTGGTCAAAACCGTTTCCAAATGCCTACGATGTTCATCTCGTGAGCGACTAAAAATTATAATGTCGTCTATGTACACCCTCACAAATGGACAATTCTGAAGGATTTCTTCAGCCAAACGCTGGAATGTCTGACTGGCATTTTTCAAACCAAAAGGCATTCGAAGAAATTCATGCGATTCCCCTCCTGGAAATCTGACTGCAGTGAATGGTATCGAACTTTCCTCCATTGGTATCTGGTAGTACGCTTTCTGAAGATCTAAATTGGAAAAAAAACCTATATCTCATTATGTCTCATTTCACAGTACTCTAGTTAGTGAGAGGATAAGAATCACCATTCGTCACTGAGTTTAATAATCATCTTAATAATCTTATCGAAGCCACTCCCTCATCCTCCCAGAGCACGTCCATTAGCACCACACAACTCTAAGGCTGCCGAGCAAGAATACGCCACGCTACGTCAACAAGGCATCTGTACACAATCCAGCTCTCTATTTGCGTCACCTGTAGTAGTGGTACCAAAAAGTAAACCCGGAACATTCAGAGTGCGCTGGGATTATCGTATTCTCAATTCTTGCACACAGTCTGATTCGTAAATCCTGCCAAATCCAGCTGACCTACTCAGATCTGCTATTGGTCATGCTTTGAACTCAAAACTCGACCTAGTGAAATCCTACTACCAAGTACCGATAAACAAAGACTTCATAACCTATACTGCACCCAGATTCACAGGATGTGGTACTCACAAATATCATTATATGACTTTTGGTCTTAAGAACGCATCTCAAACATTTCGACGAGTTATGGACGAAATACTAGATGGTCTACCATTTGTAATTCCCTACTTAGACGACATCCTGGTATTCTCCAACTCAATGTCCGAACATATGCGGCATATTGACATTCTACTCACACATCTAGCAGAGTATGGCCTCCGACTTCATGGCAACAAATTTGTCTTTGCGCAAAAATTAACTGAATTCCTCGGTCATCAAATTTCCGAGAAAGGCATGACACCTCTACCTGTTAGGTTTCGTGCCTAGGAAGATCTGCAGCCTTCAACCACCGTTCGTGCGATATGACGGTTCTTGAGCAGGATGAACTACTATTCTCGATTCGTACCTTGCCTTGCCAAGATTCTGGCACCTTTTATAAATATCTCGTGCTGAAAGCCGTTTTGTTAAGAAATCACAACTGATTTAGCTCAACGATGACGACATGCAGGCTTACGAGGATGACAAAAGGGCTTTATGCAAAGCGATCATGCTTCATTCACCTGATTGGTCTCAGCCTTTTGAATTGATTACAGACGCACCCGACGTTGCTACAGACGCAGTACTTCAACAGTACATCAATGGCGTACACCGACCTATCGCGTTCTTCCTGTGAAAACTACAACCTCGCTAGACACAATACGATACATTAGGTAAAGAGTTACTCGCTATCTACCGGTCGATCCTACACTTCCACAACTATCTGGATGGCGGAAAATTCAAAGTTTACACCGACCACCTACATCTAAACCCAATGCTCAGAGGAAAGAAAGAGTATTTATATTCACGGCGTGTCAACTCGCAACTTTCAAGAATAAACGAGTATGAATATGAAGTCACTCACATCAAAGGGACAGAAAACGTAGTCGCAGACTCCCTGATCCGTCCTGCAGAACACTGTGCCTCAATCTTGTGTCCTTCACCTATAAGTACTCAGGAATTGCAAGGAGCACAGCAAGATGACCCATCATTTCGTACATTTTATTTCAATCGCCCGAAACCGCTTGATTATGATGGAACTCAGCTGCAGTCTGAAATAACTGGCGTTGGCTCTCGGCCGTTTATACCCGAAAAACTCCGTCACAAGATCTTTGAGTTTTACCATTCAATGAGCCATCCATCTGGCGAAGCCTCAGTGGAAATTTTATCCAGAACGTATTCTTGGACTGGCATGTGGCGAGATGTCAAGAAGTGGTCAAAACGATGTCAAGAATATCAGAAATGCAAAGTGACGAGACACACCAAAACGGCGCCACAAGTCATCCAAATGCCCAAAGAACGGTTCAGGCACATACACGTTGATCTGGTAACCTTACCCGCCGTGAACAATATACGCTATCTACTGTCAATACGGGATCGCACCACTCGATGGTATGACACCAATCCACTGCCAGACATGAAGCAAGACACTTTTCGTTATGCTTTAGAGCTCAATTGGTTGGCTCGGTTTGGTGCTCCAGCTGAGGTGACAACCGATCGTGATGCACAGTTTTGGACAAAAATTTCGCAGCTCTACTGAAATTCTATGGTGTCAAACACTCAGTGACCACGGTTCGTAATCCTAGAGCAAATGGTTTCGTCAAAAGGTCACACCGGGAACTAAAAGCGGCGCTCAAGGCTAGCCCGGAAGAAAATTGGCTTGTGGCTTTGCCGAAAGTACTCCTATCAATGCGTACAAGACCTCGAGAGCCGATCAAATGTAGCTCCGCTGAAATGGTATTTGGTGAATGTCTACGGCTGCCTGGCGAACTAGACCGATCACGCTCTGAAACTGCGATAACGATGAATGATCCGGTATTTCTGTTTCCAATTCGCAGTTATCTACAGTATAATGCTCAGAATCGGCCGATCTGTCCTACACGTCAGCAACATGGTCCAATCTATAAACGCAAAGATTTTGATATCTGCAAATGGTTTTTCGTCAACAACGACATGGATAACAGGATTCTAGCCAAACCGAAGCGCGATTCTTATCGTATGTTAGAATGACGTCAGAATTACATAATTTTGGAGATTAATGGCAAAGCTGAAGCTGTCTCCAAACACAGATTATCCCCGACCGACGTTGATGCAAATGACCAGCTGTTCCACCATGTTGATCTATCAGGCGACAAAGAGACGATTATTCCACCTCCAGACAGTTTTGCTGACAAATATAGTTCTCCTTAAGGTCACATATGCTAATTCTGGTTTTACACAATATTTCTCTTAACTGTGATTTTAGCAAAAATTTCTTTAATTGAGATTTCTTGAACTGCAAATTTAATTGTAATTAATAGGGTTTTTGTTTAATAAAAATCACACGCTCAAAACCTAGATTTATATTTTTTGTCCTTTTCATTAATTATTAGTGAATCTAAACCATACCCTAAGGCATTCTGGTACAGCATCACCAATTAGGTAGCTACCCCGCAAAACCTCTGACATTAGCGACAAAACTCCCTACAGTACAACATTCACTAGTAGGTGACACTTTCGCTTTTAACATAGATTTACTACAAGTAAGTACTCCTCCACCTCTTTTATTCAGCAATCTGTCTTTTCTAAATAAAGAATAATAAGGAATGTCAAATTAGTGATTTTCAATGTCATTGCTAGACCAAATTTCAGATAAAATTATAAAATCAAAATCGTTACTTATTAAAAAATTACACAGAAAATATTTTTTGTTCTTAACACATAAATTTGGTATAGTCTAAATTATATGTAGTTTACGACGTATCTATACTGTTTTCGATATTTTATGATTTTACTTTTTTGGTTTCTTTATATTTATTTAGAAGGTGTAATTGCGGATGGACCAGACCTTATCCTTGTTTCATAGTCTTGCTATATAAGACGCATACACACCTTCGTCTGCTTGTTTAAATGGAAGATTTTGAATTAGTAACAAAACCCTCTAAACTATAATGGTTATGAAGCAACAAATTTTAATCTATACACATAAGTTTTATATTCACTTGGACTAAAATACTTTGCGCATTTTATTTGCACCGATTCCAGCACATCTGATTGAATCTTTTTATCGGATTCAAGTGGCGGCCGCGTAGTCCAAGACGGGCTTAATCCAAATTATATACATATTTAGCTAAATATCATTCGATAAAACCTTTCTTTTTATTAACGCCCATCTTTTCTTAGCGCATTCCATAATTTACTCCATTTGATTATCGGCAAAATCGGTACACTGAACCATTGTTCCTAGATCCTTAACGTCTTTAAGGAGTTTGACCTCATAATCTTCATTAATTATAACATCATGAAGATAAATATAATAAAATTTTGTCCGATTACCGATTTTTAACGCTATGATTTTTGTGTTAATCTTCAAGCCAAGTGATTTTTTGTACATCATCAGGTCGTAAATATCTACTATAATATTATTCTTAGAGATTGGGAAGATAATTTTTATATCATCGGCGAAGTTGCCGATTAGGCCCTCGAGAACCACATATTGCCGTTCTGCAAATACGATTTTAAGTAGTATCGGGCCAAAACTAGAAGCTTATGAACTGCTGGTCGTCATTATATGTATTTGTGACTGTGCATTATTAATTTTAATTACCATACTTATAAAATATTGATAGTAGTTCCGAAGCTTAAAGATAAATTATTTGACCCACAATAAATAAGTCACCTTCATAAAATCATAATCACGTACAAAATCACGACCACATTTATCTGTTCATAATACCAACAGATCTTTCTCTTTATAATTGCTATAATTGTTAAGAAGATTGTATCCATGCTTTGGGTAATTTTTAAACTTGGACAGTATAATTATTTTTGAATTTATAATTATTGTCATTTGTATAGAATTTATTTCGTTATCTATCTTATCCAGGCTCGTTTTTAATAATTTTAATTAGACTACAAATCATTATATGGTCTCTTAATTCTTAACTAACATATTTTTCTTACCACAGCCCTTGGAATTGTACTAACAAACGAGCAGTTTTTAAATAAAGAATGGATCATATAATAAGCAGACACAACAAAATCGATCTAACATCTAGCGCGCGGTTTAAAATGGCTCCAACTTTGTTGCATACTGAATTCAAGAAAATTGTCGAGAGCCTTCAGAAATCCATGAAATTGCTGAAGGGCGAAACAACACTGTTAAAAATAAGATGTACAAATTAGAATCTTACATCGGTGTATATGTAGCAAAATTGGAGTTAGCTGAGAAGAGAAATGATACTTTAAGACACTACGTGACAGGAATGTTAAATTAAGGATTGATATTCAGTCATGGCTTGAGGTGACAGATATAACAGAAAAGAAGATAATACATTATAATAATAATAATTATTATAATAATATATCAGTAGGATAAATTTTGAATATATTAGCCAATGAACTTTCGGCAAGAAATAGCAAACAGGATCAGCTAATATTATTTAATCTTGATGAAAAAGCTGACGTGAAGAATGTAGATAAATTACACGATTTAATCAGGAACACGACAGAGGCTGATATATCTTAATGTTACCGGGTTGGCAAACGATCTGAACGTCCATCACCAGCTGTGGTGAAATTGTCAAAAAGGTGGACTAATATGCAAATTGAAGATATTAATAAAAAGAAAGGGTAGCATCCTAATTTCCACAATATATACATTGACAAAGAGAAGACCTTTCTCCAAAGGAAACTGTCAATAGCAAAAAAGTTGAAGAAGAATCAAGATCAAAAATCAACAAATGCAGAGCATGCTACCATAAGGAGTGTGTCAATTGTCTCTGAAATCACAAAAACGGTGTATCACTAATGAATATCGTGGAGAGCGGAGAGAAGAGAACTATAGCTACAATACTCAAGAAAATAAATATAAAGAAACCAAAAGAGTAAATTCAGAAAATATCGAAAACAGTATAGATACGTTGTAAACTACATATAATTTAGACTTTACCAAATTTATGTGTTAAGAACAAAAAATATTTTCTGTGTAATTTTTTAATAAGTAACGATTTTGATTTTATAATTTTATCTGAAAGTTGGTCTAGCAATGACATTGAAAATCACAAATTTGACATTCCTTATTATCCTTTATTTAGAAAAGACAGATTGCTGAATAAAAGAGGTGGAGGAGTACTTACTTGTAGTAAATCTATGTTAAAAGCGAAAGTGTCACCTACTAGTGAATGTTGTACTGTAGGGGGTTTTGTCGCTAATGTCAGAGGTTTTGCAAGGTAGCTTCCTAATTGGTGATGCTGTACCATTCCTACAAATACCTGGTAGTTGCTGTTGAGATCCGTGCTTATGATTAGTCCCCAACCCTTTTCTGATGGGTGATGTGAGAAGGCTAAGTCGAATCATCATACGTATATTGTACACAATGTTGCAAAGAAAAATTTCAGTTAGTCCAAATTGACCGTGCTCTAGATGGCAACAAAATAAAATATTGTCAACACAAGTAATTTTCAATTCACAGTTAAACAAAACGGACCGTGCTCTAGACGGCAACAAAACGAAATATTTTCAACACGAGTAATTATTAATTCACAGTTAAACAAAACGGACCGTGTTCTAGACGGCAACAAAACGAAATATTGTCAACACGAGTAATTATCAATTCACAGTTAAACAAGCGTCTGAATCGTGATGAATACATGTAAATGATTGAAAATATATGATTGTAGGAGTATTTTTGCGGGTTAGCTATCTAGTTCGTTATTCTGTATCCTTCCTGCATATCCATGGTGGCTTTTGTTACTACCCGTATTCATGATCAGTCTCTGATCTTTTTCGGATGGTTGATGTAAGAAGGATAAAACGAGTTATCACAAGTGTATTGTACACAATGTTTGCAAATGAAAATAGAATTCACAGTTAGTCCAAATTGACCATGCTCTGGTCAGCAATAACAACAAATTTTAACACAAATGAATGTCTTAAAAACCAGTCACAATCAAACTAAATTGTCCGTATTCTAGACGGCAAAAGTTAAAATGAGCTCTGTTTATAAAGAAACATATTTTGCACACCAGCAATTATTCTTTCACAAATGTCTGAATTGAAATGAATATATGCAACCGATTGAAAATACATGATGATATGAACATAGTCACTGTTAAAAGTTGTCACCGAAAATAAATGGATAAAATTCGTGTAAAGACTTCAATGACAAAAATTCACAAATAATTAGTTCACTGTTTGCTATGTTTTTAACTTATGTCATTATAATAATCCATTGTTCTCTGAAATTCGGATAGGCATAGTTAAATGTGAACAGTAAATCCCTCGCGTAAACTGCGAATAATCCCACTGAGGGCAATAAATCCACTGTGACACAATAGTCCACCGCGTGTTCCATGGTATCGCGTGCGGTTCTGTTTATTTAATAAACAACCCTATTAATTACAAATAAAATTGCAGTGCAAGAAATCTCAATTAAAATTGCTTGAAACAAACAGTGATTGTTTCTAAAATCATAGTTAAGAGAAATATTGTATAAGAACAGAGTTAGATTATTTGACCTTAAAGATCACTGTATTTGTCAAAATCGAACATCGTTGGGTTGTAACGCGGAGCCGCGTGTTACATGATGAAATAAATAAAGTCACTGGAAAATATTGTCACTGATAATTGATGAATAAAAATCGTGTAAAGACAGTCTTGAAAAAACATCAAAAATAATAAATCCACTGTTTGCTAGGATTTTAAATTATTTAATTATAATAATCCATTGTACTCTGAAATTCTGATACTTAGATTCATATAAGAACAGTAAATCACTTGTATAAACTGAGAATAATTCAAAGAAAAGAGTAATTCCACACTGGCTTTATAATCCACCGCAGGCTTTCTGCGTATCGCGCGCGGGTGTGTATATTTATTAAACAAAACCCTATTAATTACAATTAAAATTGCAGTTCAAGAAATCTTAATTAAAACCGCTTGAAACTAACTGAGATTGTTTCTAAAATCACATTTAAGAGAAATATTGTGTAAAAGCAGAGTTAGATTATTTGACCTTAAAGAGCACTATATTTGTCAAAATTGAACATCGTTGAGTTGTAACGCGGAGCCGCGTGTTACAGTACTGTCATTGATTTTATATCTATACAAATCGATAATCTGATCCTAACAGCGGTTTACAGACCACTGTATTCTAATTTATATAATGATCAAATATTTAGCAATCTATTTCCAATCTATTTTAGGCCGACATGGTTATAATGTGGTGGTAGGCGATTTTAATAAGTTGCATGACTGTGAAATAATCAATCTTTTTTTCTAATCACAATCTCAGGTAGGTTATAAAGCAATCAATTAGGGGCTCGGAATGCTTAGATCATGTATAATAAAAATTGAATCGGTTAACTCACACAGTTATGATGTTGTAAACTGTTTTCAAGAATTGGATCAACAAAAATTATTTTACAATGGATCAACTTCAGGAGCAAAACACAGGGACTTAATTTTGAGAATGCACAAGCGTAATGTTCCAGAATCAACTGGTATCTTTTCAAAGAGCTAAGCGTAATGATTGATTATGATAGAGTTTACAGTATGAACTCCGATTAATTTGTTTCTTCTGTTTAAACGTTTTTATCGGATGTATTTCAAGGATTTGGAAATGTTCTGTTTCTTCCAATAAAAGCATTATTAAATCTGCACTATGTATCTTCTTATCTTATCGATGTCTTCAATTTACTTCTTAGCTTTCTTTTATTAAGTTTGATCACAACCGGTCTCAGGCTGTCCGAGTTCTCGATTCAGCAGTTTTTTTTAATTTAATTTATTTCAGCTGACACCTTGATGATTGCGTTTAGCTTAAGGCCGTCAATCTGATTTGCATCACCGCTCAGATTGAACATTGTCAATTGGTCTTACTTACGGGACCTAGCTTTAGCTTCACCAGTATAAAAATTTAAAATTTATTCATCTGTTCTAGTATCGGCATTTGAATAACTGTCAACCATGAATAATTCTGCCACCTTCTTCGAAGTTTGAAATTATTTATTTATTTGTACCATCTTATCCTTTAGGGCCGACTTCAATATAATATTCTTCTTGCAAAACTCTTTCATGGTCAAACCGATACTTAAAATTAGTTTGCCAAATGATACTACCGGTCATATATTAATTTCAACGATCCTTTAATTATTAAGGTAAGTGAATGACTAATTCTAGATCATCTAAATTCTATTATACCAGCTGACTTTGAATCATGATATTGTAGGAGGTTTTGTAGTTAATGTAAGAGGTTCTGTAGGCTAACTGCATATTTAGTGATGATATACCATTCCTACATCTACTTGATAGCTGTTGTTAAGATCCGTGTTCATGATTAGTCCCTGGCCCTTTTCCGAATGGTGATGTGAGTAGGCGTAGTCAAATTATCATTCGTTTATTGAACACAATGTTGCAAAGCAAAGATCAAAATTGTATAAAAGTAGTTACGATAAACACAAAATATAAATCCAGAACGTCTCGACAAAATTGACACTTTGTGTAAACGAGAAAGTATATAAATCCATAATGTTTTAGAAGTATAGTTTAGATTCACTGATAATTAATGAAAAGCACACAAAATATAAATCTAGATTGTCTTAGTAATGTGGTTAAGATTCGCTGATAATTAATGAAAAGCACACAAACTATTGGGGAAGCAAAATTAGAATTTGACCTTCAACAAATCCCCTCTTTGCACAATTGGTGAAATTCAGACACAGCAACTTGTTGCTTGTGTTTTGCCAATGGTTGTGCCTTTGGTGAACAAGGCAACGGAGCCACCAATTCCATTTAGTGTTCTACTCCTGTCTTCAATCCTGTTCTCTTGGCACTGAAAATTTGAAACAATGCAAGGTGTTTCCTGATTATGTCGGCAAAGTCATGTGCGACCGTTGGACGGGGTAAAAGACTGTTCTAACTGCTGATATGTTAGACTCAGTATGTGTTGACAACCCTACGCTTTCTGCGATAGTCCTAGCTTTGGGATCTAATGTCAGTTTGAATTGTGTCAATAAATCTATCCCAATGATATGTTCCTTGACATCGGCTACGAGAAAATTCAATTTAAAAGAAGATTTCTGGCCTAATATCACCTAAAATTCTTTCATCCCTTTTACTCCTATCGGACTACAGTTTGTGGCCCATAGTTGATAATCAAATGTGTGGCAATCTGCTTCTACCACGTCGGATCTAACTATGCTTTCCTCCGCACCCGTATCGATGAGAAATTACAGTCCAAATAATTCATCATTATTAATGAATTTGTTGCTGGATAATCCGGCAATGTTTTACAGATTTCCGCTTAGTAAGAATCTGACTCTCTTGTCCTCTGTATTGGTGCTATTTGGTCTTGTCGCATTTTAAACTTTTGCCTTAAGTATGCCTTTTAAAGGCATATCTGGGAGCCTTTGCAATGGGACCCCTCCTACAGCTCCTACTAGCGGTGGATTTATCCTTTTCCCGGTGATGGATTTCTCTTTACCGGTTTAGCGCTTCCTTTCCATCTGTGTCCACCTAACCGTGGGTATATACAATTTTCATCTTGGCATTTTGCACTTCGTCCGTATTCGCAATGTGCCTTACACCATCCGCGTGGCCCATCAAAGCGTTGACGCGAGTGATTCCCTCGACGTATAGTATATCTTTCCTGACTCTGAAGTTGCGAAATGTCTCGACGTATACTAGCAATTTCTCTACATAAGTAACGCAAGGTTTATTGTATCGTCAGGTTGGTTTCGGTATCTGCCATAACTGGCTGCACCATGACAGAAACTGCTGTTACAACATGTACATGTGGTTCCTGCTGTTTATACACTCCGTCTAGCCCTCTAAATTTAGTTGGCCAATCAATGCTCATTGTATCAAATACTTCTAATGTGGTTCTAAGCCCAGATGGTAGTTCAACTGTAAAAATAGAATTTACCACATCTCTGGATATATTCAACCTGGAAGCTTTTGCGCAAAGGCGTTCGTAAAACTCTGATGGTAGTTGACGCCCCATCTTTTCTAAGCGTAAAAATTCGCACATTTGTGCCGACCTTCCAGGCTGAAACCTTTGCTGTATTTCGGCCATTAATAACTCAAATTCATTATTCGGTTTTTGTTCTACAGTTCTGTCTCTGAAATTTTCCAAGGCGTTTCGGAAATTCTTAGGCAATGCCATCCATGCCGCAACAAATTTCTCAATAGGGTTTACGATATTATAAGCGCTAAATATCATTTGGGCATCCCCGACCCAGCTTGAGTGTTTTTCAGATTTATATTGCGGTAGACTGAATATTTTGGACTGGCGCGGTCGCCAAATTTTGTAGAGGCTCCATACATATTGTAATCTAAGAATCTCATATATGCCCGATCGTGATCAGTCTTTAATTGTATAATAGAATCTGACAAGCTTATACTCTCACTCATATCTCTTAAATTAATATCTGCAATATCTTGAGCGACGTTGCTAGTGTCCTCAAACTTTAGATTAGCTTCCATGTCGATCGTAATTAATTATTAATTTGATACTTAATGTTAAGCAATCGGAATGTGAAACCTTTCCCGTTACAAAACACTCAAACAAATAATCTAGAAAGAAATAGACGTTAAAAACAGAATTATTAATTACCTGTTCCAGAACGTCCCCAATATGTACGAAAGTAAGAATTTGAGACAGTGTTAGCAGAAGTATATTGTGGTGATCAAGTAAACGTAAAAATGGAGGAAATGAAATAATTGCGGCACGCCGAGCAAGTTAAAACCAGTCACGTATAGGTAAACGAAACTCAAATTGCGCACAATTCAAAGTATTTATACATTCAAGTATTTAAACAAAAAAAATTCTGGAAAATATACGAATAATTTATTTTTAAATAAAATTCGTTTCAATCAGCCAAGGTGGTTTAAATTTATCAATTATTGTCACTTTAATTTTGTCGGGGGAAATATCTTGCTCCACACCCTGCACGAGAAGCAAGCTTCAATCTAATCGACTTCATCCTAGTCAATACTACCCTACAGAAATTCAATATCAACGACAAAGGACTCCGTCGGTAGACTTCTGCTACCGGTCCGCCATCACTTTCAAATTCATACGCAAATTCGTCTGTCCGACACCAGCCATCCCCGCATTGATGCTCGGACTCTTCATGTATTGTACTCCAGTTGATCCAATCTATTCAAATGGAATCTCTCATTTTCACCAGATCGAACTATACTGCAGTTGATGTAAGCACTTCTCTTCCTCAACTCCTCCCTCCCCTGTGGTTAAATACATTGCTAGTCACGATTTCATTCATCTCCACATATCCTACCTTGGATGTGTTATTTAAAAGGTTTGGCCTGTGGCATTTGCTGTCAAATAAATGTATTATTATTATTATTATTATTATTATTATTATTATTATTATTATATTATTATTATTATTATTATTATAATTATTATTATTATTATTATTAACGTTTTTGTTTCTCTTTTGAGAGCATCGCTTGATAATCCTTTTCATAAATTCAAGGTTGTCGTTACGGCGCAATATGTTAGGTTAGTTAAGAATAAAAAGAGATAATGTTGTAAAAGGAATTTTGATATTTAAACGAACATTGGTGGCGCGGACGTGATAACATTTATCATAATCAAATTTGCGAACTTGGTATAAATATCAGACCTAGTAAGTACTTACATTTTTCAGCGTAAACTAAGAATTTTATAGTGTATAAAAGAAAATTCATCCAGTAGACCGGTTTCGTCTTTATTGGGAACTCATCACGTACTGACCCTGTCCGAGGCATATTCTGGCCAGTACGTAATGAGTTCCCAATAAGGACGAAACTGATCTACTGGATGAATTGCCTTTTCTACATCATGAAACTCTAAGTTTATGGTGAAACTGTATTTACTTAATGGTTCTGGTATTTATATCAAGTTTCCAACCTTGCTAATAATAAAGGAATTTACTATGGTCCGGGTTGCAAAATTGATATAAACACATGACCCATTAAGTACTTACATTTTGCCTGTATAGTCCAATAATTGTATAGTGTGGAAAGACAATTTATCCAGTAGACCAGTTTTGTCCTTATTGGGAACTCATCACGTAATGGCCAGAATTTTTCGCGGACAGGGCCAACTACACACAATTTTTAGTCACATACTTACTAATGTAACTCGGTTAGTTATATTTATCTTTTAGATGGAGCTCATATGGCATCCACATAGACCCAAAATTTCAACAAACAATACCGAATCAATCATTACTGAGCAGACGTGCCCAGGTTTGTGTCCTGTCCGCGGAAAATTCTGGCCATTAAGTGATGAGTTCCCAATATAGACGAAAGCAGTCTACTGGATGAATTGCTTTTTCCACACTATACAATTCTTAGTTTATACTGACAAAATGTAAGTATTTAATGGGTCAGGTGTTTATATCAAGTTATCAAACTTGATTAAAGTAAATGTTATCAATGTCCGCGCAACTTATGTTCGTTTAATTATATAAATGTACATTTCAATACCACTTCTCCATCTTGTCTGGTATCTGTTTAATATTAATAGATTAGGAATGGTTAGTTGGAACTTAGAGTCTAAATGGATGCCATATGAGCTCCACCTTAAAGAAAATAATAACTAACCGAGTTAAATTAGTTAGAATATGACTGAAAATTGTGTGTAGTGTGCGGAAGGGTGACTCGGTGGTTAGAATAATAAATTCCAAAGCTGACGTGCCCAAGTTCGAGCCCTGTCCTCGGCAAATTCTGGCCAGTACTTGATGAGATTCCAATAAGGACGAAAACGCTCTAAGGGATGAATTGCCTTTTCTACACTATACCATTCTTATTTTATACTAACAAAATGTAAGTACTTAACTGGTGAGGTCGTTTTATCCAGTTCGCAACATTGATTATTGTGTAACACAACGAAGCTCAATTTCGACATATATCGTTTTCCTTAGAGTCACATATACGAATTCTGGTTTTAGACAATCATTCTCTTAGAAACAATCTCTGTTAGTTTCAAACAGTTTTAATTGAGATTTCTTGAACTGCAAATTTATTTGTAATTAATATAGTTTTGTTTAATAATAATAGACACCCGCGCGCAATACGCCAGTGTCATGCAGTGGATTTTTGTGGCTTAACGCTCGAAGCCAGGATTTATATACTTTATGCTTTTATCCCTTTGCACTTGACTATCAACCACTCTGCTAAGACATTCTGGATTTATATATTCTGTGTATTTAAAGCCTTTTTAAATAATTATTAACTACTCTCTCAGGACATTGCTGATTTATATATTTTGTGCAATTTTTCATTCACACGAAACTATCTATCCTGCTGAGATATTCTGGATTTATTTATTGTGTTTTTTGTGACTACTTTTATACCAAGATAGAAACTTGTGTTGACAATATATTATTTTGTTGCCGTCTAGAGCACGGTCAATTTGGACTTACAGTGAATTTTAATTTACTTTGCAATACTGTGTACAATTCACGTATGATGATTCAACTTAGACTTCTCACATCACCCATTGGAAAAGAGTCTGAGACAGATCATAAGAACAGCCCTCCACATCAGCTACCAGGCATATGTTGGAATGGTATAGCATCGCTAAATAAACAGCTACCCCGCAAAACCTCTTACAATAACCACAAAATCTCCTACAATAGTAAATGTTATCACCGCCCGCGCAACTACTGTTCGTTTAATTATAATAAAATCAGTTTGATTGACCGTTTTAAAATATTGAGATTAAACAAGATATATAGCGATATAAACGCGGTATTATGTGAAATTCATAAAATATCAGAATTGATAATACGATATAAGTATTAGAACTACCCAAAGCTGGGATACAAACTACTAAACATCTACTGCAAGTACAATAATAGAGACACTGAATTTACCACTAGATATAACGGATAATATTAAGAAATAATTGCGAATAATATATTTTGCATGAAATATAAACAAAGAAAAAAATATACAATGATGTATTGAAACACAATTATATTTTCAGTCCTCCTTCGTTGCTTTGGGTTCTGGAGCATGTAAATAGTTGATGATGAAACCAATGATGATGATATGAATAACTACAACAGCAATAACAACAGAATAAACTTAAATAGTACCAGCAGTTTCATGAAGATAATCTTCGAAAAGTTGTTTAGATAGAATAGAATATATTATAATAACTTAATTTGTATCAGACCACAAAAAAACTACCAAATATTTTGATCAATGTCATTGGTACAGTATAGGAAAATCAACTGACGAAGATAGATATAAAAATGTAAAAAACATGCAAATACTATGAAGGTATTCAAGTTTGTACATATAAAATATGTATAATCAATTGAACATAAGTCTTTAAATAGTACAAGACAAATCATAAAATCATAAAATCAGAATTTACTCACACTGACATCAATATAAATTATTCAAAAATAATGAATTTATAGGTAACTTAGAAGATTTGTCTGGTAATCTAACATGTAATCCACATAATGAAATGCATAAAGCTACATTGCCTAAACATCTGTTTAACCGTGAACAACAATTCGTCCTTGACTTTGAAAAGTTAGCGGGTAATAAGTTGAAAACGCATGTTGACTTGAAAAATATATATGCTTTAGTAAAGATATTGGGAATATATTTGGATTGTTTTGAGTATTTACAAATACGCTTGACATATGCGTGGTGAGAGTAAGAGAATGTTAACAACAGTCAGGCTCGTAGAGGCCTTTTGTATAAAGGTGATTACTCTTATGCGGTGACTCAACCGTAATGGTAGAAGATTAGAAAGGAGGAGGCGTTCTTGATAAGTCTGACCAGGGAAGAGGAGATATTTCAAAAAGCTGGAGACAATCTGCTCTAGAGCAAAGTAGGATATCAAAGTGAAGAGTCAGTAAATCTCACTTGCATAAAATATGAGTGACAGATTGGATATTCTTGCATGCAGAGCCTTACAAAAGCCTAAAGTGATTAATGTTTCACTGCCATGTAACCATAAATCTTTTATGGTTATATTTGAATTGTAATGAACACTAGGTCGCCAATTCCTCGTGAGAATGGATACTAACTGATCTTAAGTGAACATCGTTGATTGTTACAGACGTTGATCAGTTTCGGTGATAGTACCAGATAAGCCTGAAGACGCAATTGCATATTCCATTACATTATGGGGCTGATTCAATCGCCAAAAAGGAGACGGAGTCAAATGCCTTAGAAATATCAAGGAAGTGTGAATTGCAGTTGTCATTGAGGGATGGAGGACTAGCAATTATTGAGAAAGTTAACTAAATAAGATGAGGAGACGGACCTAAACACAAAACCGCATTTTCATCAAAATGCCTGAAACTTGTTTTAATTTAAAGAAATAAATTATTCCGTTCTGGAGTATTCTGTCCAGAACTTTAGTAAACGCTCGATGTTATAAATTGTAACATGTTCCTTAAAGATAGATATTGACGAAATGGCGTTTTTGGAATTGGCGTGATAGTCAACCTTAGCCATTCCGGAGGTTAATTTGAAATTAAAGGAAACGTATTAAATGTATCAGAGAGCAGAAAGAAAAGGTTATCATTGAATAGAGCAATCTTGCCTACGGAGAACCGATATTTTTTAAATTGGTGTTTGGATTTAATTACATTAATAGTTCAGACGATAATGGCCGGGGAAATGTGAAATAGGTTGACATCCGGAGACACAGTCACAAGAAGCCACGTCAAAATGGATTATGCTATTGAAGGTAAGCTGAAATGGTTATCTGCAAAACTGTTATCGGTAGCCAGTAAATTTATTGTTCGTTTCCTTCGATTTATGGAACAATTGATTTTTTAATTTTCTCATTTCGACAAGAATGTGGGGCTGATTAATGTGCCTTTCAACACTAAGCGCTAACTTGTATATCGTATTCAGAATAAGGTCATCATTATTTCGTAGTTAATAGTCACTGGTTTGAAGCTAGATTATACTGCGACTCTAAAATTGTGTTCAGATTATTTGACCTCCGTATGTTTTGGATGAATTTGACGAAAGCTAAACGAAATGATAATGCGTCATGATGTAACACGCGGCTCCGTGTTACAACCCAACGAAGGCCAATTTTTACAAACGCTGTGCTCTTTAAGGTCAAATATTCTAACTCTGTCCTTAAACAATATTTCTCTTAGCTGTGATTTTAGGAACAATCTCTTTTAGTCTCAAGCAGTTTCAATCGATATTTATTGAACTGCAATTTTATTTGTAATTAATAGTGTTTTTATAAATAGACAGAACCGCGCGCGATCCGCGAGGATCACGCGGTGGACTGTTGTGTCATTGCGGATTTATTTCACTTAATTTAGTGTCCACATAGAAGAATGGATTAATAGTTTGACATGAACTGAAAATATTGCAAGTAGTAAGCTAAAGCTTTGTTAGTTTTTTATCATTGAAGTCTTTAAACAATTTACATCTTCATTTTTAATGATAACTTTTAACGATGATTTTTACATGTCATCATATGTTTCAGTCGATGGTATAAATACAATTCTGTTCAGACATTTGTGTAACAATAACCACTTGTGTGCAAAACATTTTCTCTATAAACATAAATCAGTTTACTATGTTCATATTGTCATGTATTTTTAATCGTTTGACTATTCTAATTACGATCCAGACATTTGTGTAAGAATAACTGCTTGTGTGCGAAACATGTTACTTTATAAACATAAATCATTTTAATTCTTGCCGTCTAGAAGACGGACAATTTAGTTTAACTGTCAATGGTGTTTAGGATATAATTTTATGTTAAAATCTGTTTTTTTATTGCCGACCAACACATGGTCAAATTGGACTATCTGTGAATTATATTTCTAATTGCAATATTGTGTAGAATATATGTATGACCAGATGTTTTTGCCTTCTCGCATCAACCATCCGGAAAAGATCAGAGACTGATTAGGCGCACGGGTAGTAATAATAGCCACCATTGATAAGTAGTAGGGGTACAAAATCAGGAACGAGAAAGCAACAGCGAAAAGTACCCCTACATTATGGTGCCCCGGTTCGTCGAACTCACAGCCAGTAAGGAATTAATAAACAGCTAGATTTTGAGAAATTCAAGCACTTTCAATGAAGGCCACTACACACGTTATTGCCTCGGAAACGTCTGCACATACCCGCACACAGACGCGACGTTCAAATGGGCGCGGTCACCCTCAACAACTCAGGAGGATCCGCCCATGGAAGGTTCGGAAGACGGGTGGGGTCAGCCTCCTCGGCGACAGCAGAGGCTGAGCACCCCAAATTGTTGGCCGCTCCACGTCTGATGGCTCGAAGCACGTTGCCTTCGCGGTAGAGCGCAATCAAACTATTGTCTTTACAGCGACGGCTCCAATTAAGTCATGCTTCAAACGCCCAAATGCCAGCAATCAATCTCATCGCCGGTTGCCACTATCAACATACTTTCTCATCCGTGACGCAATCTCTGGCGAATGAATTGTCATAGACACTGGATCAGATGTAAGCTCACTACGCCACAATTATCTCGAACCAACCCACCCAGTCGACACCAACAGTCTGACCTGCGCGAATGGCTCCAACATAGCGACGTTTGGGGTACGAGTACACACAATCTCGTTCTCCAACTCAAAATGATGTCTCAAATATACGTTCATCATCGACAACACGACATGAAACATCATTGGACGTGACTTTCTCGAACACTTCGACCTAACCATCCGTCCAAGAACGCGAGAAATAGAGGAGCCAGTATCAGTGTTGACAGAACCAAAATCAGTCGTTATACGGCATGAAAGAGCAATAACATTTACTGTAAGGTTAGCCCACTTCATTGTGTACTAATTTTCACTGTCGGGGGGGTGTATGTAACACGCGGCTCCGTGTTACAACCCAACGAAGGTCAATTTTTACAAACGCTGTGCTCTTTAAGGTCAAATATTCTAACTCTGTCCTTAAACAATATTTCTCTTAGCTGTGATTTTAGGAACAATCTCTTTTAGTCTCAAGCAGTTTCAATCGATATTTATTGAACTGCAATTTTATTTGTAATTAATAGTGTTTTTATAAATAGACAGAACCGCGCGCGATCCGCGAGGATCACGCGGTGATCTGTTGTGTCATTGCGGATTTATTTCACTTAATTTAGTGTCCACATAGAAGAATGGATTAATAGTTTGACATGAACTGAAAATATTGCAAGTAGTAAGCTAAAGCTTTGTTAGTTTTTATCATTGAAGTCTTTAAACATTTCATCTTCATTTGAATGATAACTTTTAATCGATGATTTTTACATGTCATCATACATGGCAAATACACTTGTTCAGACATTTGTTTAACAACCACTTGTGTGCAAAAATATTTTCTCTATAAACATAAATCAGTTTACTATGTTCATATTGTCATGTATTTTTAATCGTTTGACTATTCTAATTACGATCCAGACATTTGTAAGAATAACTGTGTAAGTGAAAACATGTTACTTTATAAACATAAATCATTAGAATTCTTTACGTCTAGAAGACGGAAAATTTAGTTTAACTGTCAATGGTGTTTAGGATAATTTTTATGTTAAATCTGTTTTTTTTTATTGCCGACCAACACATATCAAATTGGACTATCTGTAATTATACTTCTAATTGCATGGCTGCAGACATGACCAGATATGGTTTCTCGCATCAACCATCCGAAAGATCAGAGACTGATTAGGCGCACGGGTAGTAATAATAGCAACCATTGATATGAAAACCAACGAGAAAGTACAAAGGAACGACCCCTACAATGAACCTGGAAAAAAACAAGAAATGATTTCAGCTATGATTATCACTTTCCAAGTTATAACATTGCAAAGTAGATTAAATTAATTTTAGTAAATGAAAAATATTACTGTTTGAATGATCTCCCTTGAAGCAAAAGTTCAGTAGGAAATGAGAAAGAACACTTGGCAGTGATCAAGATTAAGAAAATCTCACGGCATTGAAAAGTAATAACTTCTTCAATGGAGAAAATACAAAACAAGTTAGTGTTTTTCACGCATAATAAAGTAAAAAATCTAATATAGCAGATTATTTACAAAGAGCCGCAGCAACGGATGGTTTTATGGGGATATATTTATCTAATTGTCGTTAGGAATTGTAAGGTCACCAATAACAATGCACTTATCAGACAGCTGTGCGAGATAGATGGATAAAATTTTGACTCCACGCATGTCATCGATAATAGAAATATAAAATGGTCTGTAGACTAAATAGAAAGGCATACCTTGATCCAGCATGGTCGGCAGGAAGGCAAAAAATGAGTTCCATCAAACTTGGGTGTAGCCAAGAGCTTGTGCATAAAAAAGGGCCGATCATATGCAGCTTCCACGCCCCTCTGTCAACAGCTCATTCACTTGGAAGGAAAAAATATCCATTAATATGGAACAGACTGCTACGGTTTACGCTGTTAGAAAGCAAAGTTTCAGCCAGAAAACGCATGTCAAAAACGTTAAGAGAAATGAATACCCGTAGTTAGAGGTATGTAGAGAGAGTATTGCAGTACATTAAAATTCCCGAGAACGATACAGAAGAAGATTTTTTAGACTTGTGAGATAAGTGTGCGGGGACCTTGCCCAGATGACTTGAGCACAAGTGTTGCTTAGCTAGAGTGATGGATCTCTTGTTGATAAGGAGAAAATGCTCGTCGTCAATCCATATATTCTTGGTGCAATTCTAGTCAGGGGTTAGGGATGTAGGAAGTCTTGAAAATCTGGTACAACGCTCAAATCACTGCGCAGGCATGGTATCGCATGCAAATGTTTGGTGACTCTGCAAGACAAAGACAACGCTGTAGAGGCGTTTTTTCTGTCAGGATTGGCGATAACAAGGTTGCAGTAGAAAGCAACTACACATAGTTTGTATAGCACACGATCAGCCACTGATGTGAAATAGACACAAGACCTAATCTAGAAAATTTTTTGGTCTTAGGATGCGGATTATTGATAAATTTAAACCAACTTGGCTAATTGAAACGAATATTATTCAAAAAGAAATTATTCGTTTACTTTCTAAACCATTCTTTCTTTAAATAATTGACAGTATATATACTTTTGATTTTTGCGTAATTTCAGTTTTGATAATCTGTACTTGACTGGCCTGAATTTCCTTAGAAAGCTGCAGTTGTTTCTTTTCTACAAAATTCTTGATTTTTACAGAATACATCTGCTATCATTTTGTCTTTTGAATCGTACATATTGGGGACGTTCTGGAACAGGTAATTTAATAATTCTGTTTTTTCGCGTCTTATTTCTTTCCAGGTTATTCGATCGGGTGTTTTGCTCCGTAACGATTACACAGTCAGTTGCATAACACTAAGTTATTAAATAAATATTTAAATTTGATCATATTTAAGTTTGAAGACACTAGCAAGTTAGCTCAAGATATAGCAGGCATGAATTTAATAGATGTGAACGAGAATTCAAGTTTATCAGACTCAAATGGATATATTAATACTGAAATCGACTTGGCACCTGTGGGGTTCTCATTTACTAATGGGTATGGAGCCTCCACAGGTCAATTAGAAAGATGAATTTTAATTGATCAGCAAATTTTTTTACTCGACCATTAAAGACTTTAGTTTTCAAATGTGCAAAAATGATCTCAATAAAATTGTTCCCAAGCTTTATCCATTAGAAACACCTGTTGTCATATTTAATGATCTTGATTTGATATTATTTACTTGAATATTCCTTCTTCGATTATTTACTTAATTCCTAAGTATTCTAAAGATACTCGGATCGATATTCAATGAACTAATTGTCATCCTAATAGCTTAAACAGCTTTCGAGAAACATAAATATTATTAATACATTCAACTTTCCTCATACAGCTTATTTACATTCTTCCACACGAAAATAATGCTATTTATTTTTGATCGATCTATCGTAAACCAATGTTGGCTTGAATCAAATTTAACCGACAACATAGATTCCAATCGATCTAGTATCAATCGTTCCACTATCTTAAAAAAGGGATAATATCAATTCGATTATAATTATTAGCTTACGTGGGCTTGCCAACCTCAGATAACGATTTTACGATGACCATTTGAATACCAGTTGGTACTTTCCATCCTTCAAAATTCTGTTTATAAATATTCAGAGCGCATTCAATAAGATTAATGGTAATTGAAGTAGATTAGCAATCAATATACCAAGGTAATCTTCACGTATGGTAGATTTTATTTATAGCATTAGTTTTACCAATGCATCATTGTCAATAAAATGTACTGATTTGTTGGTATCCAAAAGATAACTTAGATAACTAATATGGATTCATTTCTGAGAATTACATATTAAGTTACCGAATAGTTCCTTAATCTCTCGGTAAAAAGTCATACTCAGTTATTTTACCGGAAATATGAGCATTAATTTCAATATATATTTACTGTAGTCATTTAGAATTTTGTATCCTAGTCTTAAATTGTTCTTAAGTTTAGCAAATGTGATTTTTTTAATTTTTGACGGATCGCCAGCAGTGATGAATTAATTTCTTTGTCAATCAGATTTGACCTAATTTTTATGCTATTGATAAGATTAAATCTTTAGTACATTATCTCGTTTAATTCTTGGTTTTTAAAATTTACTATCCATTTGTCGGGTATGTTATCAGTAAACGTAAATGCATGAAATAAATCACATAATAGCATTGAAACAAAAAACAAGTTCATTAGTGGGTGAAACAGTGGCTGAGTGGTTAGAGCACCAGATTCCGAAGCAGACGTGCCCAGGTTCGAGCCCTATCCGCGGCAAATTCTGGCCAGTACTTAATGAGTTCCCAATAAGGACGAAACCGGTCAACTGGATGAATTACCTTTCCTACACTATACAAAATTTAGTTTATCCTAACCAATGTATGTTCATAATGGGTCTGGTGCTTATATCAATTTTGCAACCTTGATTATAATAAATTCATTAGTGTTCATGAAATAAAAACATTCAAAATGATACATTTTGCTTCATTCTCAGATATGATCCCAGTTAATTCTGGAACACTTCACGTATTTATTCTCAAAATGGTTTATTTCTTTGGCTGCTCACGTTGTTCCAATTTGAAAAAAAGCTTTATTTTGTACAATTATTTGAATTAATTAACAACTGCGACCATACCGCGTTGAATACACCGGTTCTCGTCCGATCACCAAAGTTAAGCAACGTTGGGCCCGGTTATTTCTAAATAAAACAACATAAACATGCCAGTTAACCGTTTTAATTTCTAAATAGACATGATATAAGCAATCCATTCGATTATTAGAAAAGTTGTGAAACAAATTAGTCCTATCTCCTGCACTATATACGCCACTAGATTACAGTTTGTATCACTGCATCCTTTATGGTTTCGGAGAATGTGCTATTGCATAAAAGCTTTCCATTCGAACCAGTGGACTGATGCCTATATGAATCCAATAAGAAAGAGTCATGAAATTGGAACTAGATCTGGTCATTTTGCAATATCTCCATCATTGGTGGGGAATGTTGCGAGCAAGCTATTCTCTTTTTCAAAAATTTACAAAATTTACAATCAATTGCCAAAAGGGCTTAGAGAAACGCCTCCAATTAAAATATCTTTTAAATTTTTTATCTACCGAACTAGAAAAAGTGTTCAATCCTTCTGATGTTTTTAATTTTGGTTATGATAATACTTTCTCATGGTTAAATAAAAGACAGGATTAATTGTTTTTCAGCAGCATAATTTCTCGAGATTCTATCTTCAAATTTTGTTTTATTAAAACTGAAATGTTATGCATTATATCATCTTGTTAATCAACAATGCATACAATCTATTATTAGTCATGGTTCCCTCTTTTTCTTACAAAATGTTACACTCGAATTATACCTTAAATTTTCCTATTTTTTATGAAGAATCTATCACTCTTTACAGCTGAACTTTCTGATGCTGATAAATTGTACAGTACAACTAATTGCCCATTTATATGTGATGTGATATCTTTTTCTATTGTACATTTTCTAATTTTATTATTTGATGGAACATGTGTGGTTTGAATCCAAATAAAGATATTCTATTCTATTCTATTCTATTCTATTCTATTCTATTCTATTCTATTCTATTCTATTCTATTATAATTTGCTGAAGATCATGAATAGAAAATATATTGGATATTTTGCACTGATGCATTTTAAACAAATCGCCTACCGCCATACTATAACCATAACAGCCCAAAATAAATTGAAAGGATTTGGTAAAATTAATATCAGCATTTAAACTGAGTTAAACAGAAAAATGTAGCTTAGAATTCATATCAATGGGCATAAGAAATTTTTAATCGGCGGAACAAATGGTCATAGCAGAGAATAAAATTTATGAAAGACATAATGCATAGTAAGGAAAACAAATTAGACATGTATTATCCAAGAAGTAGAAACAATTACTTAGATTGAAGCTAAGGTTGAAGTCCAACAAACAAATATGAAAGCACACACTAGAAAAATTACAGATCCAAAAATCACTGAAAAACCAAAAGTAAATAATAGTAAATTTACCGAATCAAAATTCTAAAATTCCTCAAAGCAGAACCACACAGGTCGTTGAACTTCATCTGATATATAATATCACTTATGTTCACAAAACGAATGTGTAATGTGCAAGTCTGACTTTATGTCTTACTTTACATTGTAAACGCCCCAGCATCAAGTTAATGCCGTACGACGTTACAAAGTCAGTTAGAATGCCAGAAATACTAAGTTAGTACTGTTGGAGGCCCTTAACAGGGTCGGTCTTGCGTTCTCTGGGAAATGCCGAGAAGGTCAGTTAGAGTAGCAGTGTCCAGAAGTACTCCTAGACTCCTGAGACCAGCTCGAGTTGACTTGGGTTTTGGTTCCTTCTGTTGTCGCGTTGAAATCCCGCTGAGCAAACTCGTTGAAGCTCTGCAGTAACTGGCTCGTCTTTAAAGTTGTACAGCAACAAGATTGGCGTAACTAAAATTGCCAATGTGTGTGAAGCAAGCCCCAAAAATAGCGTAAGTGACGAAAGAAGACAACACGTCGGAGAAACGCACAACAGAAGGCCATGTTTGGCTACTTCCACACTATTGGTTAACGGCAAGTTTCGTTTTTTTCTCATAGGTCCAGTGTAAATTGAATTAAATTTAATTTACGCAATATGTCGGCGAATTGCTTTATGTCGTTATAACATATTTGTATGGTGTAATGTCCTATATTTATTTTTCGCTTCCTCATATTGTAACGACACAAATCAATGGCCGACATATTGCGTAAATTAAATTCAAATTTATTTACGTTGCACCAATGAGAAAAAAGCGAAATTGCCGTTTAACCACGTTTAACCAATAGTGTGCAAGTAGACATATTGCATGCTATTTAAGCACGGTAATTTACCATGCAAGTCAGTTGTGGCATTTGCATTCTACCTGCTTCACGCGTGTGCGTTCTGTCGGCTGTCAATACCTACGCTAGTGATTTGATAGTTTCACCAACAACTAACTACATCCGTGACTCATCTTGTTGCGGTATACCGGAGAGACGAGCCAATTAAGTGCAGAACCTGCAGGACGCTATCCACAACGTGATTACAGCTCAACCACGGGAGCGACAACTCAACCAGAGTCCACCCAAGGCTCTAGGACATCTTCAAACTCTGAAGACTTGAAGAGAACGCATTACCTGGCCCTCTTAAGGGCCCCCATATCAGTAACTAATCTCTTTTCAGAGCACCTTAACTGAGTTTGTAACGTCGTACGGCATTTACTTAAAGCCGGGGCGTTTACAATCTTTATTTGGATTCAAACCACACATATTCCATCAAATAATAAAATTGGAAATTGTACAATATATATTAAAATAATTATCACATCACAATAATTGTGCAATTCATCTCATGTAGATAGGTATATCTCACTAGTTGTACAATACAATATATCAATATCAGAAAGTTCGACTGAAAAGAATAATATATACATCATCAAATTAGGAATAATTAAGGTATAATTCGAGTGTAACATTATGCAAAAATGACTAGCAATTGATTGTATGTAATGTTAACTAATTTGAAGATATAGTGCATAACATTTCAATTATAATAATACAAAACTTGGAAATAAAAATCTCAAGAAAATCTGTTTCCGATAACAATTATCCTTGTCTTTTATTCAACCATGAGAAAGTATTATCATAATCAAAAAAATAAAAGATATCAGCAGGATTGCAGACTTTTTCAAGTTCAGTAGATAAAGTTTTAATAGACATCTTAGATGGAGGCATTTCTCTAAGCCCCTTCGGCAATTGGTTATAAATTTTGTAGATTTTTTGAGAAAGAGAATAACTTGCTCGCTACATTCCCCACAAAAGGAGGAGATATTGCCATATGTCCAGATCTAGTTCCAATTTCATGACTCTTTCTTATCGGAGTCATATAGGCACCAGTCCACTGGTTCAGATGGAAAACTTTTATACAATAACACATCCTTCGAAACCACAGAGATTGCAATGACGCAAACTGTAATCTAGAGGCGTATATAGTGCAAGAAATAGGACTAATATGTTTCACAACTTTTCTTTGTACAGCTTCTATCTTATTAGACAAACCCTTTTTTAATGGATTCCAAGTAGCGACAGCATATTCTAGTACCGGTCTAATCCATATTATATACATTTGAAGTTTTATATCATTTGATAAAATATTTCGATTTATTAGTGCCCATCTTTTCTTGGCACTGCCTACTATACTTTCAATATGTCTCTCAGCAGAAGCTGTACATTGAATAGTTATGCCTAAATCCTTAATTTCTTGCATAAGTTTAATCTCAAACACATCATTAATAACAGCATCATGAAAATAAACATAATGAAAGTTTGTTCTGTTCCCTATTTTTAAAGCTTTCGTCTTTTTATTGTTTATTCTCAGCCCTAGTGTAAACAAATATTTACTCAAATCATACAAATCTAAAGTCACATTATTTTTGGAGAATTCGACATTCTTTGGATCAATTGGGAAGATTATTTTTAAATCATCAGCGAATTTGCAAACTCGACCGTTAAGGATCTTAGTTTCCAAATTTGCTAATACAATTTTAAATAAAATTGGCTCCAAGCTTTATCCCTGTGGAACTCCACTCGTTACTCGTTTCGATTTTGATATCAAATCGTTTACTTGAATACTCATTCGTCGATTATATAGATAGTATTTAAGTAATCTAAAATATTCGGATCAATATTCAACAAACTAATCGCATTCAAAATAGCATCAAAAGATATAGAGTCAAAAGCTTTTGAGATATCTATAAATACAATTAATGCATCTAACTTATTCTCGTCTAATGTGATTACATGTTTCCACATAGAAAGCATATTAGTAGTTGTCGATCTACCTTTCGTAAAGCCATGTTGACATAAGTCAAAATCAGCCGGTAACACGTTCTAAGTGATCTAGTATCAATCGTTCTATTATCTTCAAAAACGAAGGGATAATAGAGATTAATCTATAATCACTGGCGCACGTTGGCTTACTAACTTTTGGCAACGGCTTAGCTACAATCGTTAATATATCGATTGGTAATTTCCCATCATTCAAAATTCTATTTATAAAGTTGCAGAGTGCATTCCTAAATGTTAAGGGTAATTGAATTAGATTATCAATCGAAATACCAAGGTGATCTTTTTGTTTTTTTGATTTGATTTTTAACATCAATTTTATCAATTCATCACTGTCAATAACAAGTCCTGGTTCCTGGCCTCCCAAAGGATCTGATAGTTCTATAAAAGTTCTCTCATTCTGTGGATTGCATATCAAATTGACAAATACTTCCTCCAATTCACAGAGAAATCCAGACTCAGTTTTATCCACAGGTAGTATAAGCTTTAACTTTTCCTTGTATTTACTGTAATCTGTGAGGAGTTTAAATCCTAATCGAGGATTACTCTTCATTTTGGCCAAAATAATTCGTTCTGATCTTTGACGAATTATTAGCAGTGATGAATTAATTTCGTTATCAATGGAATCTAACCTCATTTGTTTAATACTATTAATAAGACTACACTTTATTATATTATCTCGTTTAATTCTTAGTTTACACAATTTCCTATTAATCCGTTTTGGTATAATGTCCGTAAACGTAGATGCCTGAAATAAAACAGATAATAACGATGAAGCAGAAGAAACAAATTCATCAGTATTCAAGAAACAAAAACTCTCATAATCAATCAGTATGCTTAATTCTCTAAAGAAATTCCAGTTTATTCTGGAACAGTGCACGTGTGCATTTTCATAACTTAGTTTCTGTGTTATGCCACTCAAGAATTTCCATTGTAAAATAATTTGTTTATGGTCCAATTCTTTGAAATAATTGACAACATCATAACTGTGCGATTTCACCATTTCAATTTCTAAATATACATGATCTAAGCATTGCGAACCTCTAGTTGATTCATTTATAATCTGCTTGAGATCATGGTTAGAAAAAAAAATTGGATAATTCACAGTCCTGTAACTTATTAAAGTCACCTACCACTACATTATAGCCATGGCAGTCAAAGATAGATTGAAAAGAATTGGTAAATGTTTGATCATCAAATAAAGTAGCATACGGCGGTCTGTAAACCGCTGTTAAGATCAGATTATCAAATTGTATAGATAAGAAATCAATGATAGCATTATCATCACTAGTATGTAAAATTTTCGCCTTAAATACAGATTTACAATAAATGAGTACTCCTCCACCTCTTTTATCCAGCGATCTGTCCTTTCTGAATAAAGAATAGTGAGGAATATCAAATTCATGGTTTTTAATATCCTTGTTAAGCCAAGTTTCGGATAATATTATAAAATCGAAATCGTTACTTATTATAAAATTACACAGTAAAAAGTTCTTATTTTTAACACTTCGAGAGTTAGCATAAAAAAGGTACTACTTATATAATCGAAGAATGAGTATTCAAGTAAACGATTTGGTATCTAAATCGCAAAGGGTAACAAGTGGAGTTCCACAGGGATCCAGTTTGGGACCAATATTATTTAAAATTGTATTTGCATATTTGGAAACTAAGATTCCTAACGGTCGAGTTTGCAAATTTGCTGATGATTTGAAAATAATCTTTCCAATTGATCCAAATAATGTTGAATTCTCCAAAAATAATGTGACACTTGATTTGTATGATTTAAGTAGATATCTGTTAACACTAGGGCTGAGAATAAACAGTAAAAAGACGAGAGCTTTAAAAATAGGTAACAGAACAGATTTTAAGTATGTTTATTTTCATGATGCTGAGATTAATGATGTTTTTGAGATTAAACTTATGCAAGAAATTAAGGATTTAGGCATAACTATTCATTGTACGGCTTCTGCTGAGAGACATATTGAAAGGATAGTAGGCAGTGCCAAGAACAGATGGGCATTGATAAATAGAAATATTATATCACATGAAATAAAATTCAAAATGTTTATAATATGGATTAGACCGATACTAGAATATGCCGCCGCTACTTGGAATCCCTTAACAAAGGGTCTGTCTAATAAAATAGAAGCTGTGCAAAGAAAAGTTGTGAAGCAAATTAGTCCTATCTCCTGCACTATATACGCCACTAGATTACAATTTGTATCACTGCATCCTTTATGGTTTCGGAGAATGTGCTATTGTGTAAAAGTTTTCCATTTAAACCAGTGGTCTGGTGCCTATATGAATCCCATAAGAAAGAGTCATGAAATTGGAACTAGATCTGGTCATTCTGCAATATCTCCACCTTTGATTGGGAATGTTGCGAGCAAGCTGTTCTCGTTTTCAAAAATTTACAAAATTTATAATCACTTGCCAAAGGGGCTTAGAGAAACGCCTCCAACTAAAATGTCTTTTAAATTTTTATCTACCGAACTAGAAAAAGTGTTTAATCCTGATGATATTTTTAATTTTGATTATGATAATACTTTTTCATGGTTAAATAAAAGCCAAGATTAATTGTTTCAGCAACAAATGTAATATTTGAGTTATAACTTAAATTTTCAATTTTGATTAAGAATCTATCACTGTTTACAGCTGATCTTTCAGATGCCGATAAACTGTACAGTACACTTAATTGCACATATATATGTGATGTGATATCTTTTTATATTGTACATTTTCTAATTTTATTATTTAATGGAACATGTGTGGTTTGAATCCAAATAAAGATATTCTATTCTATTCTATTCTAAAAAATAGAGTAAATGTAGAAAGCGACTTATCTAAACAAGTGTCGACTTTTACTGATTCAACCTTGATGGCTTCTTTACTATTCTTTTCACGGGCCTCGAGGCCATACTTCCTTTTCCCCCTCTGTCCACAACAGTTAATAACGATACATCGTTTTTTGATGTTGCAGTCTCACTCGATTGATTCCGTTTAACAGCTTGATCAGACATTGGCGGTTTCCGTTCCTGATTGTTCTTTAACTTTTTTACTTTTGCCAATTTCCGTTGGAGGAACGTTTTGTCCCGTCCAATAAATATGCTGTGAAAGCTCAAATTCTCCTCTTTCTTTTTATTGATAGATTCAGAGCACCTTAACCGAGTTTGTAACGTCGTACGGCATTTACTTGAAGCCGGGGCGTTTACATAAGAATCTCTTGCTATTTGATTTCTAAATTGTGATGTGATAATTATTTTAATATATATTGTACAATTTCCAATTTTATTATTTGATGGAATATGTGTGGTTTGAATCCAAATAAAGATATTCTATTCTATTCTATTCTATTCTATTCTAAATTGTCTTATTTAAGGCTGTTACTGCTTAGCTGATCATGTGATCAATATGTAAAATGAGACTAAAACTGGCAGTATGGCCCTCTAACCTATATAATTCGCTTGACAAATTTTAGTTTATTTACAGATATCACAGAAAAATTTTTATGCCGATATTTTAATGCGGTATTCAACTGTACTTTTGAAAGATATTTCGTTTGATTCAATTAATGTTACTGGATGGCGAATGTTACCCTTTCTGTTCGTGTTAATTTAAGGATTTTGCATAGAGTTGGAGTGTATATTGATAAAACAGATGCACTGCGCCATAAGTTTTACGTTGGAATTTGTGGTAATGTCGAGCAGTTGGGCAGCTGGAATCCAGAAAATGGTGTTATGTTGCAAGAACAGTATGTGTCATCAGACGGGTATTCGTTATATAGCTTTCTTATATCTTTTAGAAAACTCTCTTTTTGGTCTAAAAGAATACCTTTATCATATTTACCTGAAAAATTCCAATACAGGTTTTTCATTGCCGAACTTAAGTACGATGCACAGGATAATGTTCCCGCAGCAATACGCATATTAGCTTGGGAATCACGAATTAAACCGCGTACATTTTCATCAGGTAAGTCTTGAATGCATGCATATTTTGTAGAAAATCTTGATAAATTTGGAAATATAACTTGTGATTTCGGTGCTTTCGGTAAGTATAAAAATAACTTCTAATAAAGGCATTATTTGATATTACCTCTTTTACTACTACTATTAATGATAATAATAATAATAGAATATTATTTGGCAACAAGGGCCATCTTGCCTAATAATTGAATAGATCAAGTTGGAAATCAAAATCTGTATTATGTAAAAGTGAGTTAAAAAGTGACTAGAAATTGTTTATTAATAAATATAGAAATAGGACTTGTAGAAGACGGTTAAAAAAGTAACGCTTGCTGTTTTGCAGCATAGCCCCACGTAGATATTAAAGCAAAATATACCTTAGACTAGGATAACATCGAATAGAATGAATTCTTAAAATATGACGAATTCTTGATTCTCATTAGAGTTCAGAACTTCGGTTTATAGCAGCATGAGCAAATCATTCGTGTAGAATTCGAATTGATGAATTCACGAGGCAGCAAGCAGCAGATTTTGTTTTTTTCGTAGAATGATGAGGATCCGTTGAAGCTGATATATGGGATAGCATCATTAGATTTTCAAAAGACTATCAACATGCCTTTGTGAGTGAATGACACGGAGGGGATCCTGAATAATGTTCCACCCACAATTGCACCGGGTAAGAAGTCATTAGTATAACGAATAACAACCAAGTGTATTATGGGTGGAGAGAAACAGATTGCGCCTCCAGCGCGTGTTGTCTTTGAGGAATTTATTAAAGTACTGAGGAAGACCCACCTTCTTAAAGCCATCGTGGCGACCTTGCGTACTATGTGCCTTCCTTTTATTTGGCGACTAAACCACAAGTGTAGGACATTAGAAAGGACGATGTGCTCTTGATAGTATTGACCAAAATGGAATACCCGTTTCAGAAAGCGAGAGATAATTTGCTATATATTAGAGGAGGATGTCAACGTTAGTGGGAAGTAAAACTCATTGGTATAGAATATTAGAAGCGGGAAATAAGCCATGAATAAAGTAAGTTTCAGGATAGGATTCCATGTCTTGAAGCTTATTAAACGAGCTCGTTTGATGAATTTGCGTGTAATTTGATTGAGGTGTAACGAGAAGTGTATTGATTTAGAGATTGTCTTACTTAAGGGTTTGACATAACTGATAGTTTCTATATCTAGGGAGATGTTGGTAGATGTAAATGAATTAATAGTATTGGGGCCAAACTTTATTAAACAAATTTTATCCGAGTCAAGTTTCTAACGATTTTCACAAATTTGAGTTTACTGTAAGGATAGCAACTGAGCGATTGTTGATACGAGGGACCTTGGACTAGCAGGACAGCTAAAATCCACCACCGTGTAATCGGTATATTTAAAAGTTTTAATTTGTTATCTTAAACTTGAATGTTTGCAAATGCTTGATTAAAAAGCAAAGGGCCACTTACTGATCTCTGCGGAACACCAGATCGGTAATGGGCTGATCTCGAGTGACCATTGCCGATTCTTACAGACGTCGATCGGTTACGGTGATTGTAAAAGATATACCTAAAGACGCAACCACATATTCTCTTACTTAATAGGGTTTATTTAATCGCCAAGATGAAGACGGAGTCGAATACCTTAGAAATATCAAGGAAGTGTAAATTGCAGTTGTCGTTGATAGATGAAGGAATGGTGATGATTTAGAACGTTAGCTAAATAAGAAGAAGAGGTACACTTAATCACTAATCCATGTTAATCGTCAAAATAAGTAAAGCTGTGTTTTCATATAATAAATTAAAATATTTGATTATAGACAATTCAGTCCAGAACTTGAGTGAATGCTGGGATGATAGAAATAGGACGAAGTTACTTGATAATAGATACTGACGAAATGGCGTTTTTGGAATCGGCGAGATAGTCGACTTCAGACATTCCGTGGTTAAGGTATTTACTAAAAGACATCAGTAAGCGGGGATATAAAGTTTCCACCCAAGGGAGCAATTATGAATGCAGAGACTCCAAACCTCTCATGTTCGTTCCGATTCCTGGATTTACTCGGAGTGACTAAAAGTATGAGTTCAAATTTCTATACGAAAATATTTGAGTATGTATCTATGCTCTGTTTAAACTTTTATTTATCTGTATCGTATTTACCACTAAAAATAACTTCCTTAATAATATTACATTTATTTGGCAATACAGGCTATCTAATCGCTAGGATGAAAATCTGAAAATAAATGTTAAAAGTAGGATTATGTTCAGGGTGATGGCCGTGATAAGTGGTTGTAAATCGTTGATAATGGCGACTCAATAGAATACGACAACGATATTTGATCGTTGCTGTTTGGTTCTCGTTCATCCTCATCCTCCATTAAAATCTGTCGTTTGCGTCACTGAGGTGCTTGCTGAAACAATGATTGCTATGCTCGCGCAACTGAAGGCAACAAATCCTACTGCGAGAATTACTATCCTAATTTTACGCAAGGTTTTATACTCGTCGGTTTTATCCTTGTTATTTTAACTTCATCTTCTTCGTGATGAACTGACACAGTATTGCTGAATACATTTTTATTTCGCAACTTATGACAACCACATCGTTATCATTATTGATAAAAAGCTGGTCACTATTTCACTCAACTTTCCACAATTCAACTTTTGTATTGTATCTTGATCCTTAAATTTTCTGACCAGATGACTTTTATTGCCTAATAAAATAATAATTATTAGTAGTAATATACACTGCATGTGATAGCAAGTACAAAGAATTTAAAATTTACATCCTATGAGTATCTGCATAATAATGGTATTTTAAAGAGCGACTAAAGACAGAGAAAATGTTAACTAATTTCTCTTCAAATATTCCCATGTGCCTTAATAACACAGTTTAATTGATGTATCAACGAATTAATCAAGGAAAGGAAACAAAGCTACAGTAGTACAGGTAATACATTTTGAACTGATTAGAGGTGGAGCATTTATATATTCCGTTATTGAATAAAAGTTCTGAAGATACCGCGAGAGAATGTCGTCTTAAACTGTGACGTTTAGAAGCTATTGTTATAAGCGTAACAATCTTAAATTGCAATGATTTATTTGATACTAGAAAACACAAGCAAATATGGTAACCTGGGGTTACGCGCATGGATAGGACTGATTGTAATTAGGCTAGAATTAAAACTGAGGTCAATTATGGAAAATTTATGATGGAAATTTTTTTTAAATGTTAGAATAAATGCAACTAAACACGGTCTGAATGAGGATACTACATTTTTCAAATTTTCATTTTTGCGTTGTAAAATTTGTGTGGATAGAGAAAGAAATATCTTAAACATTAATGTAAAATCGGCTAAATCTATTACTATAACCCTACCAATGGACAGTACACCAGTTAAATGCGTCAGATTGATGGGAACAGTGAGAACCCATCGTTTAACTAGGCTAACTCACTGTGCACCTAGGAATATAAATGAATCAAAGTTTATGCCATATACAAGCGTCATTCATAGATCCCAAATTGTCAATTGTCCAACAAAATACTTCAATCCAGTTATAACATAACTTATATGTTTGAAAGAAAAACGATTTAAATCAATTTTGCAGGCTTGATTTGAGCGCCAGTCCCGTTGTATTTAACTAATTACGCTGTATAGTAAAACAGCTATCAGTCACATGTAATGAAGCTCTTTTGCCTTCCATTATCATCATTATCATCAGAGTACAACGGTAAACTGACTAGCGAGGATCAAATCGCAAAGTTCATATACATAGACAGCAAAAATAGATATGCGGCTCTAACCTCTAGAAATCTCGCATACATTGTACTTGATTGGAAATGTCGGCTACACAATTTCTACTTAGTCAGGAACATTAATACATTGTAGATTTTCTCACATGTTCAGATGTTATAAAATTAAATTATCATTCATTACGTAATTAGATATGCAAATTCTAGTTTGATATAAACATCATTCTCGTTATATCTAACCAGTCACACAATATTGTTAAACTACCGTCATTCACACGTATTGATGCCTTTCGCAATTCAATAATTGTCAACTGAGTATGATGGCAAAATTATTAGCGAAGACAAAACTGCAATGCATGTATATAGAGAGCAATATTAGATATGCGACTCTCATCTTTAGTAGGCTCTCATACATTGTATTTGACTGAAAATATCGGCTGCACAAATTCTATGCAGTCACGAACTCTATCTATAGTCGCGAATTTTACTTGAAGCGGAGTGTGGTACTATCTACGGCACCACCCGTGTCCCGTTCTACAATTAATTTGAAATCACGGACCTATCTTATGATTTTGGTTAGTCTTTCCTTTATTTGAACGAAATTTTAAATCTAATAAACCTTGAAGTTCTAACTAGAGATACACGATCTGTCATAATATAGCAGACACTGTGCAGCTACGGGAATTTATATTAATTTGAAAGCTAACGACACAATTTATACACACGAGTTATAACTAGCTACCCCTGGTCCGCCATTACTTAACAGACACCCCGATCTTCTAGAATGCTTCATTTATGTGAAGAATTTTGAAAAGAAATAAATTCCGGCGTAAACTTAAAATTTCCCTTAGGTAACGAAGGCCATTAATGTAGTAGGCTGGTTTTCCTGAATGAGACTCGTCATGTAATGTCTACAATTTTCCGTAGACGTGTCATCTAGCCAGGGGACCTTAGCTGTGGAGACAATGTCTATATCCAAAGCGTAAACTGCGCCGTGTGCTACGCACAATTTGAAGTCATATACTAACAAATGTTTTTGTTTAGGATATCATTTATATGTAGATACATAATGTTCACTGCCTTTGAATTTTACGCAGCATTATTTTAAATGAAACAGAACACATTTAATAACAAAGGTCGTGCTTGTTATGGATAATTTACAATTTTTTCTGGAATACTCGTCTGCCAATTACCACATTTTGGTTATATATATAATATAATATACATTATATTATAATATATATATATATATTATATATTATAATATATATTATATATGTATATATATATATATATATATATATATATAATATATTGGTTTTCAACTGGATTAATTTGATTAGGAACCAGTCTGATTTTCACTTTAACATGTATTCCTTGTCGGTGGTTTATTGTGAATTGATTTGTGAGTGTGCAGGTGTATGCATACGTATGTGTGCATTTTCATGTGCGTTTTGAAATCTTCATTATTGTCTTACGAAGTTATGTTTGAGATCTGATCTTTCCTGCATAAATGGATTGAGTTTTGACGAGGCTTTCGCTTTTTTTTCTACGGGAAACAACATTCGTGCATGCAATAGCCAATTGTGTGAAAGGCTGGCCAAAACAAATTTCAACAATACAAGAACAACCAGATATTAAATATCACACATAAAGACGCGTACACACTCATAAGTCTAGGCGCATTAAACCACTAAAACGTAAAAGCAACACTGAAAACCAGATTAGTTACCATCCACTTAAGCAAATGAATGCCAAGAATATATATAACTGGAAGATTGTAATTTGCAGATGAATATTTTCGAAATAAACCGGTCATTATCCACAATGAATAAAAATTGTTTTCTTTTTTTTAAAAATACAGTGTAATATATATATATATATATCATTTATTTTTAATTTAAATTGTAGAACAAATTATGTATTGATGCAAAAATTTATTTCAGATCTGGTATACAAAACACAGTTAAAATGCCATTTTCCTATTACCAGAAGTAAACACACCTTTAATATATTGTACCTTATACAGTCGAATTTTTAAAGAAAGAGGTATTGGGTTAGATTAAATAAATAAATCATTTTTGTGTGTCTACAACAACAAAGTATTCAGTTAAATGTATTTAAATGCACGTGTATAACCAATTAGGTGAAATTACAATGTTTGAATGTTAATTTACCCATTGCGTGTGTCAGATTAATTGTTCTATTCTTAACATGTGACAATGACTTAACTCAGGGTGATGTCACTGATTATTAAACAAGTACACCCTTACTAAAATGATGTCAACTTAATTGGTAAAAAGTAAGGACTAATAAATAATTCAAGTGTGAAGTTTAGCATAAATCACTCCATTTTCACATTTGACAGGCTAAGCTCATAATAATTGCTGTAGTTTCAATAGATAGGCGCAAATTGCGTATGTGCATATGTACATACAACTGTTAAGTATTCCGTTCAGTATTAGTGTATGCACGTATGCATCTACCCAGCTGGAACTTCAGTGATTTTATGTAAATTTATCCTTTGCACTGGTTAGAATGATGTTTTTAAAATCCTACTGTCCACAATGATGTAATCAATGGTGATCTTAGTGGTTCGGGAGGAGAGAAATGTACTAACAAAGCATCAGTGCCAGAATAAGTGGTAAAATATTAGTCGAATAAGACGGTTTATAAATTTTGAAGGAAAATAGGTGAAGATCGAAAATTACCTAACGAATGGCTGAGCATTGTTAGGAAAGCGGATTATAAGAAAAACCATTAATACGCGTATAAATTAATAGACAAAATAAGGTAAGTATTCAATGATGTGAGGTTAACGAATCATACTATAAATAATATATATATGTATAATATGAATTTAATAATAATACTAACAAGGAATGTGCGACCTATTGATAATTTACAGTCCACTTATAACCATAAACGACTTATGGTTTTATGACAGTGAAACATTAGTCACATTTGGCTTTTGTTGCATGATGATGATGATACTATAAATAATTAATTAACTACCGGTAAATTTTTAACAAGATGTTATTACCGCCAGTCGCAACGCACTGACGCGTTCCGACCTTCCATGATCATCATCTCCTCAAGTATCTAATAATGACAATATCTTTATATATAAATTGGAATGCAAAACAAGAAAGAAATATGTAAACATAGAATGAGAGTGAAAAAAGGGAACCAATCAATTGCGTGCATCACCTCCAGTTCAAGCTCAATGCCTGAACATGCTTCTTCTGCTTGCATAAATCCGGCTGCATTTTTGTAGCTAGTTCTCTTTTGTTATTGCATTCAGTAATTATTTTGAATTACGTCTGGAGTAGAAATATACGTGTGATGTTTCTTTACGCTGCACGGTAGATGTGTATTCACCCATTTGATTTGAAAACAGGCCTTTAAGTTACAATGTTCTGTCTGAAGTAATTAACCACTGGTTTAATTGCCTTACGTAAGTTGGTATATATATATATATATATATATATATATATATATATATATCGTTACATGTCTCACCATTTTTTAAATATAAGAAAACAATGGACTCCATGAAAAAACATTTATTAATAAATCTCATGTCTACCAGTATCTACAGCTAATATTCTGGATTCCTTAATATATTCGTTCACCCGATCCCAACTTTAAATTTGTCGTAACCAATCCCCTCTTATTTATGTCTATCTTTGTTTTGCCAAATTTAAACCGCTCCCTTTGCGTAACGTCATGTAGTGTGTCATCACTTTCATTGAGAGTGTATCTGTAATTGAAAGGTGTGTCGTACTTTGCGGAAAATAGACTATTTTTGAAGGTCTGTTAGTTGTCCTTTTTCTGATACTGGTAGAAAGATTTATTAATAAATGGTGTTCCATGGAGTACGTTGTTTTGTTCTCATATTAATGAATATATATATATATATATATATATATATATATATATATATATATATATATATATATATATATATATATATAGTATATTTCTAATTAGGAAGAAAAAACACATTAATAACAAAGTGGATAAAGACCATTTATTTCGTGAATACTAATCATCACTCTACAATCATTCACTTATATACATTCTGGAATTTCAATTGATTATGCTGGTGGCAACAAATCTGACTCGCTTTTACTTTTGTTTCTTGATTTGGCTGGTTGGTAAGTGTGTATGCGTTTGTGTTTATGTGTTTGCCTCTTTGCATGTAAAGGTCATTCTCACTGCATTGCAAAGTGATGTCTGAGATCTGATCATTTTTTGTATTGATGGCTTGAGAATTAACAATCTGTGCACATTTTAAAAGATGAATTCGGTTGCGCAGTGCTGTCCTTCTTGTTGTGGATTTAACCGCATTTTTCTTGTGCGGGACAATTGATAGCACTCATAGGTTGGTAAAATCTTGAATTTTCATCATTTTTAGGTGATGTATAATTTTTGGCCTCAATTGATGGGTTCTCCCTTGTCCCTTCTTCTTTAAGCCTTCAATTAGCTGATTGTCAGAAAATGGCGTTGGAACAAGATTTTCCATTGTTCTTCTTCCCAATGGAGAATCTGTGCACATTGTTCGCTGTTTCGTGTACGAGTGCTATTTTTCCGAGTGTAGTTTTTCTTTTCACCTTGTTGTGCTTCTTGCTTTATATAAAATGCTCATAAATAAATAATTTTTCTGATTTTGCTGGCCTAAATATTCAAAAGTTTCATCAACATGTTATTCTAATCGACTGGCCACGAATAACATAATTTAACAACAATTTACTAGTATCCAGGCAAGACCAAACAGGCCCTAGACTAGACTCTACAAACATGCAATCGGATTGGCAACAAACTGAAGATGAAAAAACAGATGCACATACGGTGACAGAAGTTTCTAAACAATATGAGCGTTCAACAATGCAATCCGCACTTGCCTTGTTACCAAGTGATGGACACAAATTTGTGCAACAAGGTGGAACAAAAAACTACATTCGGAAAAATAGCACTCGTACACGTAAGAGCGAACAATACGCACTGATGGTTAATGACCAGATCTCAGACATCATCATCATCATCATCATCATCATCATCATTTCCAGCCACACAAAAGTCAAGTGACTAATGTTTCACTGCCATATAACCATAAGGAGTGAAAAAAAGTATATAAGTGAATTTAGATAAATTATTATTGAGATTTACGAGAGAGGGAGAGGAGTAGAGAGAGAAGGAAAACCTTGCTACTATGAGTAAATTTATCAGGATAACTCACAGAAATGAGGCAAAACTAAACCTCTCCACAACACCATTATGGCCAAGTTAGCATTCGGGCAAGGCGACATCAGCAACACAGCTTCCTTGCGGATTTCACCGTATCACGTCATAAACAAACCGAACCTCGCAGCTAACTTTGCCCTACTAAGAAAAGAAAGTTACGAAGATGATTCTACTATACATCTGCAACAAGATCGCCACTGAGCTCGATTCGCTGCCATATCGCTAAGGGTTTCTAACCAAGAACTGTGATGTGCACGGGGACCCCATCCCGGCAGACGAGTGGATCCTATACTACCCAATTTGGATGTAAGTGACTTTAATTGTTTCTGCCATGTCAAAATCTGCCCACCTTGTTTCTTACGCCAATTTGGTGCTGGATGAGAGAACAGAGCTCTATTGGGCAATCGGAATGAGGGCATACGCAAAACGTGACCGAGCCAACGAAGTTGATGGAGCCTTATTTGCTTTTCTAAAGACGAGCACTTATTGTCAGATCCAAAAATACGTCTACGGATGTCAACGTTAGTTATTCGTTGTTGGTAACCAACATGTGCTATACTTCTCAAACAACGATGATCGAATGCCTGTAAGCGTCTCAGATCATCAACTCTAAGAGGCCAAGTTTCACTAGCGTATAGTAAGACTGCGCGTACAGATGCATTGTAAACACGACCTTTAAGGCAAAGTGAAATATTCGCGTTTCTCCATAAATGACGAAGGTTCGAGAAAGCTACTCTAGCTTTCGCGATCCGTATTCTCACCTCGTCGGACATATTGCCTACGTTATTGATAGAGCTCCCAAGATATGTAAACCTGTCGACTATGTCAAGATCTTCATTCTGCAGTCGCAACGTTGGAGTGAGTGGTGGGTGATCCTGTAACAGTATCTTACATTTAGAGGGTGCGAATTTCATACCGAAAGACGGAACAACGTTTGCTAATCTATTTAAGGTGGTCTGGGCAGCATGCTGATTGTCGAATAATAGTACGATATCGTCCGCATAGTCAAGATCGACTAGTTTATCTCCCGGGAGAACTTCAACTCCAGCGTCCTGAATGTGTGAGAGAGTGTTGTTCATAATAGCATCGATTACAAAATTAAACAAAAATGGGGAAAGTGGACAACCTTGACGAACACCACTGCTGGTTGTAAAGTTATGCGTTAATTCGTTGTAGACCTTAACGCGACCAGAAGTATTTGTGTAGAGAGCTCGTATAATATTAACAAATTTAGTGGGCACACCGCTTTTCGACAAGATATGGAATAAAAAATTGCGATCCACCGAATCAAATGCACCCTTGAAGTCTAGAAAGACGACTATTGTGGGACGGTGATATAAATGTCTCTGTTCGAGAACTTGCCTTAACGTAAAAATATTATCTATACAACCTCGTCCTGCGCGGAATCCGGCCTGTTCTTCTCTTGTTTGTGATTCACGTGAAGCGCTAAGACGACGTAGGATAATCGAAGCAAATAACCTTGATACGACCGGAGTCAAACTTATACCACGATGGTTATCGCACGAATTACGATTGCCTTTTTTGAAGATGGGAATGATGGTCGACTCATTCCAGTCAAGTGGTACGGTTTCCTCATTCCATATAGTATGAAAAAGTTTGGTCAACGCTCCTGAAATTATATCGCCACCATCCTTAAACAATCCCGGAAGCAGATCATCGGGGCCGGCGGCTTTGCGGCGCTTAAGAGATAGGATTGCATCGCGTACTTCTAACTCGGATGGTTCTTCGGGACTAACATTCCACACTGTTGATGCAGACATGCTTTCGGGAAGCGGAACTGACGCGGGTGGCCAAGAAAATTGATCTCTGAAGTGTTCAGCCCACCTGTCAAGACGACTTATTTTATCGGTTATTAATTCGTTGTTACTATCATTTATAGTTTCGCTAACTTTTAACTTTCTCGGACCTGTTGTGCGTATAAAGACCATCGTAAAGACCATCCCCTCCTCAACGTGGTACGACGGTGTCAACCATGTTTCGATGATCGATCGTACATGGGCTAACGGGGCTATGGCGGTGGTGTCACCAGGGCGTGGTGGATTTCCGACCGGCAATCGGATCTCCTATAAAATACCACATGAGCCCGACGACGGCACCATGACTCGGCGTGTGTTCCCCGCCACAAAAGGGGACAACAGCCACAGGATTACATGGACTCCTGGACAGTACCCCGTACTTCCGAATGGCGAATGAGCTCTCAACAGCCACCGGCAACCATACTATTTACTGCTGCCTTGCAGACTGCGCTTGGATGTGCAAAGGCTAGAGGTGCGTCCTCGATCAAAAAGCCGAGTGGTGAGGGGACACCACTTGTACCAAATTCCCAAGAAACTCCATGAAAATGTCACAATCTATGAATACCGTTCATGCTACGGCGTCCCCGGCAAGCGACGCGCCCTGTGCTCCCCCAGAGGCTAGGGTGTCAAGTGAAAAGCTATCTGGTTTTATCAGCGCGAAAACACCTATTTATTTCGGGTGTTGGAATGTTCGAACATTGCTTGATATCGGCAGCCAAGCAATCACGGCCAAATCTTTATATGACTACCAGATTGAAGTTGCATGCCTGTCTGAAGTCCGACTGCCCGGCACGGGATCAACGAAGATAAAAGTACCGTCGGCAGAATCAACATACTTGATGCATCACAGCGGACCAGTTGACGGGTCCGGACAACACGGTGTAGCCATTTTACTTGGTCCTACAGCGCAGAGAGCCATGCTGGCTTGGAATCCTGTATCACCGAGGATCGCAACGGTCCGACTGAGAGGGAAACCTTTTAACATCACAGTCGTAGCCGTCTACGCACCAACCCTCGCAGCTGATTCAGATGTGAAAGATGAGTTCTACGACCAATTGCAAGAGACCATCAACGGAATTTCCAGAGGCGACATACTGTTTGTTGCTGGTGACTGGAACGCACGAACAGGACCTTCTGACTCATCCACCAGACACATACTGGGAAAGTTTGGTCTAGGTGAGCGCTGCGAGAACGGAGCACGACTTATCAGCTTTGCAGAAGTCAACCATATGTGCGTTACCAATACGCGTTTCCAACACCCTCGGAAGCATTTGCTCACCTGGTATTCAAACGATGGTCACACAGCCAATCAGATCGACTACATTCTGGTACGGTCGCGTTGGATGTCTTCTGTCGAAGATTGCAGGTCATACCGAGGAGCTGAAACTGGCAGCCGAGGAGGGTCCGACCACACTCTAGTACGTGCCAAATTGAGGCTTCATCTCAAGTCCCGACGGCGCCGTCAACCTACGAAACGCCTGAATGTTGCTGCCCTAACGGACCCATCCCGTTGTACAGCGCTATCTGCCTCAATCACTGCAAAGTTGACTGCCGCTGACGGTGGAACTCATGCCGTAGATAAAACCAATGTGGAGCATCAATGGAATAACTTGAAACTCTCTACTCAGCAAGCTGCGCTTGAAACGCTCGGAACCATCAAAAGTCACCATAAAGACTGGATCTCTGAACGCACGATGCGGGCGTCACAAAAAGCAAGAGATGCCCGGATGAATAACGCGCCTAATTATCGCCACCTGAGACGTGAAACCACGAGGTCTGCTCGGGCTGACCGTAAGCAGTACTGGGATGAAATGGCTTCCGCCATGGAATCGGCTGCAAACGTCGGTGATTTCGGGGGTCTCTTCCGTCTTATACGTAAAGCATCCGGTAAGCGCAATGCAGAGACAATTCTACGCAGCGCAACAGGAGACTTGATTTCTGATGTCAATGGCAAAATCGCAAGATGGGTTGAACATTTTTCGCAGTTATTGAACCGACCATACAGTGGCCGCTCCCCACCGCAACCACCTGCAACATCTACACCCAGCTACGATGTGGACTGCTCTTCCCCAACTGAGGTTGAGATCGCTACGACCATCCAGCGCATGAAGAGCAAGAAATCCCCCGGTGAAGATGGAATTCCTGCAGAGATCTACAAGGCCTGTATAGGCGCACTACTGCCATCAATCCATCGACTGTTCTCTTCTATCTGGGAACAAGAAGCATGCCCGTCAGACTTCGGAATGTCAATCCTGCTACCGTTTCCCAAAAAGGGTGATAGATCAAGGTGCGAAAACTACCGTGGTATCAGTCTTCTCAACACCGCATCCAAGCTGTTGGCGTCGATTCTATTGAACCGCTTCTGTAATGAGCGGCATGTCCGTACCCGTCCCAATCAGGGTGGATTCCGCCCAGGCAAAGGCTGTGTTGATCAGATCTTTACATTACGGCGAGTTTTGGAACATCGCAACGAATTTCAACAACCAACCGTCGCTTGTTTTATTGACTTTCGAGCTGCTTTTGACTCTGTTGATCGCGACTCCCTATGGAACATCATGCTGCTCGACGGTATGCCCATAAAACTCGTCAATCTGATCAAGGCCTACTATGCAGCCACCAAAGCCAGAGTACGTGTTTACGGAGAAGAATCGGATGAATTCAGTCTGCACACAGGGGTTCGACAAGGATGTCCCTTGTCACCCATATTGTTCAATTATGCGGTTGACTGGATTCTGAGCAACGCGCTAACTGAGTTCCGAGGCGTTCAAGTATCAAATAACCTATGGCTGACGGATGTTGATTACGCAGACGATGTTGTTCTCCTTGCTGACAGCTTTGGGAGCATGCAAGCCGTTTTGGATCAAGTGGCCCAGTTTTCATCAGCCGTTGGTCTGGAAATCAATGCCGACAAAACGAAAGCCTTCGCCATCGGTGTATCTTCATCTGATGAGCAGCTCACGGTGTACGACAGCCCAATCGAAACAGTCGACGATTTTACGTACCTTGGCTCAAAAATACTTCCAACTGGTCAAGCAAAGAATGAAGTCCGAACACGCATCGACCGTGCCAGACTTGCTTTCTTACAATTGAAGAACTCACTTTGGAGAAGAAGTGAAATCAGCCTCAAAACGAAAATCCGAGTCTACCAGGCTACTGTTCGCCCTGTGCTACTGTATGGCTGTGAGACTTGGCCATTACGTTCTGAGGACTCCAAAAAGCTCGAAGTATTCGACCATTGGTGCCTTAGGTACATCACAAAGACAAAATGGATGGACCGAGTGTCGAACGCATCTGTTCGTCACCAATGCGGTGACATCATGCAACTATCCGTCTGGATCCAACATCGTCGACTTCAATGGTTCGGGCACGTACTACGCAAACCCGAAGACGAAATGGTACGGCAGGTGATGAACCCAGGTCAATGTGCAAACTGGCGCCGCCGCCGAGGTGGACAACTGAAGACATGGCTTGCAACAATCAAATCGGACATGGAACTCCTAGGTTTACGCAATGTTTATGGTCCGCGTCACTGGGAGCGTCATTGGCCCTCTTTATGTTCCGAAATGGCTGCCAACCGCCCGGCATGGAGAGGTTTAATCCGGGATATCAATGGAGCCGGCTTATCCTCTAAAAGGAGCCAGCCGCAGTAAAGTAGCAAGTGATGGAACAAACAGCGACTGTTACCTGACGCGAAAGCTACTTCCATTTCTTCAGCCTTTCTGCTCCAAAAGTTTTCGAGATCGCCTTTTAGACTGCGCTTAAGTTGGCGTCTTATATTGCGACGGGTATTATTATGAGTCGAGCCAGGTGGAATTTGGCGCCTTATTTCGAGTATCTCCATAGATTTTACAGAGAGCCAGTGATTATTTCTACGGGGGCCTGCTATGCCACATACAGTAGTACCTGCATTGTGCATAGTGGAACTTATCTTGGACCAAAGTATATTCGGATTTTCGCTATTCAGACCAGTTAGATTAGCCTTAAGAATATTTTCATAGTTTTGTCGGATGGACGGTTGTTCGAGTTTGCCTACATCAATTTGGGGTTTATTCTTAATTATTTTCCCGGAAAATTTTAGAGCAAATCTACAACGGATAAGTGCATGGTCCGAGTCGACATAAGTGTTCCAAAAAGAGCGACAATCCTGGATGCAACCACGCCATCTATAACTAATTGCTACATGATCTATTTGAGTCCACCGTTGTCCGGGTGCTGGAGGACGCCATGTAGCACAACGTTTAACACTACGTCTGAAATTTGTACTACTTAAATATAGTCTATGTTCAGCGCAGCTATCCAAAAGCCGTTCACCATTATCATTGCGAGTCGAGCTTAGAGTGTATCTTCCACCTAAATGAAATTCTGTGTTGCTTAAGCGACCAACTTGAGCATTCATGTCACCCATAACCAGGACTATATCCGAACTTCGTGCTTTACTTAGTAAGGAGCTTAATTCGGAGTAAAAAGCGTCCTTGCTTTCTTCTGTGCTGCAATCGGTAGGAGCATATGCAGATACAACGAAGAGGCAACGATGATAACGGTTTTTTGCTTTGATTTTAGTAGATGTATTTAAACGTGCCGCACACAATCGACTATTTAAAGGGATCCATTCAATTAAGCAAGCTTCAGCTCGCGCGCTAAGGGCAATACCAACGCCCCATTTACCGGCTCGAGAGGACTCTGTGGAACCAGATGTTCGAAGCCAATAACGCGTAGATAGGGATGGTGCAACTAGTTCTGTAATACACGTAGGATCCTGTATTCTGGTTTCAGATACGCAACATATGTCGATTTCTAATTTATCCAACGTACGAGCAAGAGATTCTTGCTGTCCAAGTTGTTTTAATGTTCGCACATTAAATGCGCCTACGTTAAAACCTAACTTAGGTTTAATGAATGATCGTCGACAAGAACCATTTTCGATATTTGGCAACCTAGTATTGGGCTCAGTGTTATGATCTGAACTAACCATATTTATAGTATCTAAAAGAGTGTTATTGTAAGATTGAGAAGAGGAAGGGGAAGGAAAGGACGCAGAATCGAATATAGAGTTGGAGTTGCCTGCAGTAGCCTGTTTTCGCTTATCCACCCTGCACGGCTCAGCAGATAAGGCGACCCTTTTTATACTGCGCGACGGCCGATGCAGTATGTAATTATTGTAAGTTGTACTTGTCATGGTTATATGTGGACTGTAAAAGAACACTAGGTCGCCCATTCCTAGTGATGGTTTTTATTCTGAGTTTTCCTTCTCCTAGATAGTCTGCCAACCAAAGCTGATGAGCACTATCTGCCCAGATGCCAGTGGCCAGAGTTTCCTTCAGCAGCCGAAACTTGCCCCTCACGTCTGGAACGCTTGCTCTCATTCCGTCACTACACATTTAACAAAAAGTTACAGTGCAGTTAGACCAAACTCGAGGCTTCACATGAAACGGGATGATGGCTGTCCCTTTAAGGCCCGGCAAGGTTCATGTTACCAATCCCGGGACGACTAGCTTGAGCCCGCCGGTCGTCAAGCCGGAATTTCTATGGCTACGGGCCATCACTTTGCAATACAGCGAGAATGACCTTTACATGCAAACAGGCACACACACAAACACAAACGCATACACACTTACTAATCAGCCAAAAAAAGAAATAGAATTAAAAGCGAGTCACATTTGTTGCCACCAGCTTAATCAATTGAAAACCCAGAATGTATTTAAATGAAAGATTGTAGAGCGATATTTAGTAATTTCGAAATAAATGGCCTTTATCCACTTTGTTATTAATGTGTTTTTATTCCTAATTAGAAATAAACTGTGTAATATTTGAAGGCAATGGAAATTATATATAATAATATATAATATATATATATATATATATATATATATATATAAACTTTCAAGTCCATCAATACAGGAATGACCAGATCTCAGACACCACTTTGAGATACGACGGGAAAGACCCCTAAATGCAAACAAACATATACACAGACACATACGCATACACACTAACTAATCAGCCCAAATAGAAATAGAAGAAAAACTGAATCAGAATTGTTACCGCCCACATAATCAAATGAGAACCACGAATGTATATGAATGAAAGATTATAAAAGTGAAGTTTAGTAGTCTCGAGGTAAATGGCCATTATCAACTTTGTTACTAAGTTATTTTTTCTTCCTAATAAGAAATATACAATGCAATATTCTAAGGCAATGAACATAATAAAGAATATATATATATATATATATATATATATATATATATATAAGTATATATGTGTGTGTGTGTGTGTGTTTCGTTGATTAGGTGCTTCATTTTCTCAATAGAATTTTTGACACAGAATGCAGATTGTGAATGGCCTTTTGTACTGTTGTGACTCTTTATAGTCAATATAGTAAACATATATATGCTTTAGGAGTTGGGTCAAAATCAATATAGGGAAGATTTTGGCATAAATTCACTCAAGAATATGGTATTTTGCTGTTTAAGTGAATTTCAAGCAGAAAAATATTAATATTGAGAGCTCGTTTTAAAACAGCACTTAAAGACTGGATTTATACGATTTTGTTACACATTTGGAATTAAAATCAATGCTAGATAAAATTAATTATCCAATTTAAGTCTGGAAGATGAAGTAAAATTGTTAAACACGTTTGCGTTTGGTGGATTGGCAATGAATCATCAGCCGGAATCTTGCGGCAAACGGGGTCAAGTAGAGATTGGTTATATATTCTTACTTACGTGCTCATACTCCACTGTTATCCATTGCATATTTAAAACTGGAAATCAGCCGTCGTCTACCGGACATATAAATTGGAGAGTACGAGTCCTGCTCATCTGTTAGGATAAGATCCAATTGCGCATCACAGTTCTTGGTTGGAAACTCTGCGTTATATGGCATCGAATGAAGTTCAGTGTCGATCTTATTGCAGATATTTAGCGGAATCGTCTCTTAGTTTTCTTTTCTTAGTTGAGCAGAGTTAGCTGCGAGGTTTGTTCAAGCTTATGAAGCGATAAAATTCATTTCCGATGCCGCCTTGCCTCAAAGCGTACTCGATCCGAACAGTGTGGACTGTGTAAAGGTGTAGGTTGCTTCGTTTCTGTGTTATCTAGGTAAATATGCTCATTTTATCTAGATTCTCCTCCTCGTAACACTCTCCTTTATTAGTATTTTTCCAAAGTATTATTTCTATTATCATTATTATATTTTTTTTAAATTATAATTTCCACGTGGATATATGACAGTGAAACATCATTTACTAACGAATTTGTAAATAGACACACAAGATCGAGGAAGAACTGGGCTAACTGAGGAAAATTTTGCTACTGAACAACTACCCAGAGCGGTTCATTGATGTCAACATCAGACCACGGCAGATTCGCACTAGAGAGGATACCGTCAAGCAGGTTTCCTAAACTTACCATTTAGAGGCGACGTACCGACCTCAATAATTGCACGGTGGCTAAATAGAATAACTAAGGAGAATTTTCCAGTGTTAAAGTTAATATCACATTTAGCACACAGAGAATCATGAGGTTGGATGCCAAAGATCAATTGCCAATTCTCTCCAAATCATTCATAGTCTACAAATTCTCATGTATGTGCGGTAGCACATATATCGGACGTACGAAGAAGCAATTGATAAACAGAATCCAGCAACATTTGCCACAGAAATTGATTAACAAAGGCTTGGCACCGTCAGGAAAATCAGCTATTTCCGATCATATATTGGAAACGGGGCACCCAGTCAATTCGACCAATTTCTCAATTCTACATAAAGCAAAATCAGAAAAATTATTATTTATTTATGAAGCCCTTTATATAAAACAACAAGCACCTGGCCTAAATATTCAAAAGTTTCATCAACATGATATTCTAATCGACTGGCCACGAATAACAAAATTCAACAACAATTTACTAGTATCCAGGCAAGACCGAACACGCCCTCGACTAGAATCAACAAACATTCAATCGGATTGGCAACAAACTGAAGAGGAAAAAACAGATGCACATACGGTGACAGAAATTTCCAAACAATATGAGCGTTCAACACTGCAATCCGCACTTGCGCTGTTACCAAGTGAAGAACACAAATTTGCGCAACAAGGTGAAACGAAAGACTACACTCGGAAAAATAGCACTCGTACACGTAACAGCAACAAGTGCGAACGGTTGGTTAATTCTCAAGCCATCAATACAAGAATGAACAGATCTCAGACATCACTTTGCAATACAGCGAGAAAGACCTTTACATGCAAACAGGCACACACAAACACAAACGCATACACACTTACTAATCAGCCCAAACAAGAAATAGAAGTAAAACCGAGTCAGATTTGTTGCCACCCACATAATCAAATGAAAACCCAAGTGTACAGAAACGAAAAATTTTAGAATCAGATATAAGAAACGGTTATTCTCGCATTTTGCCATCAATGTGTATATCTTCATAATAATAAATATATATATATATATATATATATATATATATATATATATATATATATATATATATATACGTATATATATATATATATATATATATATATATATATATATATATATATATATATACATATATATATATATATATATATATATATATATATATATATATATATATATATATATGCATTTATTTTTTTAAAAACAAGTTATGCTAAAGAGATCTAACAACACGTATAAATGGGGCAGTTTAAACTAAAATTTCCACTTGACATATTGATTGTCAACTTTGTAGGTGATGGTCTTTCCATTGAAAAAGATATCCGTATCCGGATGTCGAAAATTATGGAGAAAAAATCAGGAAGACAGCGGATGCAAACAAATCGGATTGCAACCTGATAATGAGGTAAATGATCTATTCCCTGTCGCGCAACATGTTTCTTTCGAATCATATCTTTATATATAAATTAGAAAGCAAAACAAGATAGAAATATGTGAACATAGAGAGAGTGTGAAAAATAGAAACCAATCAAATTGCGTGCGTCACATCCAGTTCAAGCTCAATGCTTGTACGTGCTTCTTCTGCTTGCATAAATCCGGCTGCAATTTGTTTATCCATAAGGCTTCGTATGTGGCTAGCTCCCTTTTGTTTTTGCATTTAGTAATTACTTTGAATGCTACGTCTGGAGAACATACGTGCGATGTTTCGATGATGTGTTGCGCAATAGCAGACGTGTATTCACCATTTGATTTAAAACAGGCGTTTAAGTTGCAATGTTCTCTCATTCGAGTAATTAACCGTCTGGTCGATCGGCCTACGTAAGTTGATCGACAACTTGCGCATGTATATTGGTAAATAATATTTGATATCGACATTAACGGCTGTTTCTCTTTGATTGCTGGTAAAGGCAAGTGTGTTACCCTAAATAGCACTCGTAGTTTGGCTGCATTAAATGTGCGTGTTAATGCTGCTTCAACTTTCTTTTGTGCCATTCGGGAAACTGCATCCCCCTTAAATGGGATGTTTAGGTAGACTCCAATGCCGCGTTTTGCGTACGCGGGTAATAGCAATGCACTGACAGTTTCACAAAGATCCGATTGATCACAATTTCCAATTTTGTTTTGTCTTTGATCGGGTTGACTTCTTATTAGTTCCAATGGAAATGCAGTTCTATCACAAAACAAAATTGTAAATTGTGATCAATCGGATCTTTTTGAAACTGTCAGTGCATTGCTATTACCCGCGTACGAAAAACGCGGCGTTGGAATATATGAAGCTAGCACTCCGCAAATACAATTTAAAAAATACTTGAGTTTAGGTTGACTGTTTTCTTTTCTGGCCCATAATACGTCTGTTTCTGTTTAATTCCCCTTTTAATAATTGATTCAATTAATTGTCTGGGATAGCCATTAGACATTAAATCGTTTATTTCTTTATTATATTCATTTTCTTTAGAATCTTGACTAACCAACCTGTCAATTCTTGAAAAGCAACCACGAAGTGTTGAAAATTTATGTTTAAATGGCACGAAACTGCTGTAATGCAAATACTGTGCAGACCATGTTGAGTTATGGTAAATTGTTCTGTTCAATTGACCATTAGTCTCTTTCTTTAATAGTACATCGAGGAAAGGCAGACAGTCATCCTTCTCATTATGAGCATTGATAACCGATATTCATATGTGCTTTGTTGTATGTATATATATATATATATATATATATATATATATATATATATATATATATATATATATATAATTACATACACAATGAGTTTTGCTTATATATAGCTATGTTATTTTTTATGTTTTGTTTACCTAGAAATGATTCTACTCAACCGACGTAAGGACCAACCTCCGCCAGTCCGTTTTATTGGATCGGCTCGATTTGGTCCCTTCACCACGACTGATGGCACGAAAGCTGCACAAATCCTTAACGCACGAAGACTGCCTATTGGTGATTTACGCAGTAAGCAAGTTAATTACAACTTATTAGTTGTATTTTAAGCATGCAATTATTAGAAAATGAGCGAAAATAGTACATTTTGTCGAATTGCCCTCATATCAGTGTACATCCGTCTGATTCTTGAATACAGCAGGCAAGCTCCATGGGGCTCTGTGCGTGCAAATTATTTAAAACATATACCATGAAAGAATGGGTAATTACTGCACACTTCCTCTCACAGTGTTCTCGTTCAATTAGTTAAGGAAATACGCTTAACTCCTATCAGGGTTTACCTATTCTATCCCGTTGTAGATGTCTACTTTTTTGGCCTAGTTAAGCCACTTTTTGGTACATGCCGAAATATCTAATCATTTTTATGTAATTGACTTGTGAAAGAATTTCAGTTTTATGTACTAAGAAGTCGTCTTTTGTTTACGAGCGGTAATATTCATCTCGATAACCAGTCGATATCTCCAACGGGCAGTAGAAATGAATCTTTTTCTTTATTTTAAGCACTCCATCAGATATTTAAACGAACATTGGTTGCGCGGGTGGTGATAACATATACTATAATCAAGTTTGCGAACTTGATATAAACATCTTACCCATTAATTACTTACATTTTGTCAGTATCAACTAAGAATTGTATAGTGTAGAAAAGGCAATTCAACCAGTAGACCGATTTCGTCCTTACTGGGAACTCATCATGTACTGGCCAGAATTTGGCGCGGACAGAGCTCGAACCTGGGCACGTCTGCTTCGGAATCTGGTGCTCTAACCACTGAGCCAGGCCTGTCGCACCCATCGGATAATTATATTCAAATTTTGTGTTATTTAAATAGCCATGCATACCTTTACAATTTAAAAATAATTGATTGCGCGGATGGTAGTAACAATTCTTTAAATCAGGTTTGCGAGCTTAAAGTAAACACCAATCCCATTGTATTTAACCAGTCGTCGAACAACATAACAAAATTACTTCCAGCTGCAACGCACTGACGCGTTTCGACCTTCCATGATCATCGTCAGAGTACGACGGCAAACTAACTATCGAGGATCAAACCGCATTGAATATATATGGAAATCAAAGCTAGACATGCGGCTCTCACCTCTAGCAGTCTCGCATACATTGAACCTGACTGGAAATGTCGGTTGCACAATTTCTTTTCTGTTACGAACATTACTGTACCAGTCAAGTTCAATATATGCGAGACTGCTAGAGGTGAGAGCCGCATATCTAACTTCGATTGTCATATATATTCAATGCGGTTTGATACTCGATAGTCAGTTTGCCGTCGTACTCTGATGATAATCATGGAAGGTTGAAACGCGGTAGTGCGTTGTGGCTGGCGGTAGTTTTGTTATGTTGTTCGACGACTGGTTAAATGTATAGCTATAGTTTGTTTAAGTGATGATTTCCGCAAACTTAAATAATGTGCACGTATTATTGTAATATGCAAACCAAAGGAGGAATATTTTTTTTTATGACCCTTACATGAAAAAAGTAATGTTCCGTATATAAAATATTCACCTTTATCTATGATTTTATGTTCTTTGAGCTGATTCGTTGTCCCTCAACTCGTTCATTTTGCGTGTTCAGTCAAATATCTACCAAGTACTACCGAAGATAGCAAAATGGATTTGTTTATTTGGTGCATTGTTGTGATCTAGTCCAATCATTTAATTGACATAAAGCGTCGTAACTAATACGCCTATTCCTTTACATCTACAAAAAACGTTAACTTCACGAGACCTTTCTAGGCATAGTGCCTGACTTACTTTAAGGTGAAACGCAAAATATTTTAATTAGAAACGAAATAAGAGAATTAGAGAATTGCGCAAGGCGGATGTGTAGGTGATATCATCAATAGACCAAAGAATTTTTTTATGATCTACAACGTGCTTTGTCTTCCTTCTCTTTTATCGTCGTGAGAGATTCTACATAAAATATCGATTAGTTTTGCCATTACTAATAGAAAGCAAGGCTGTTTATTGCGCTTAGTTTGTTTTGTGGCTTCGAGTTTTATTGCAATGAAACGAAGAAAATGTAAATGTGCTGTATCGAATTAGAAGCATGTGTGTTTGTGTCCGATGTTCAGGAAAACCTTTGCTTTCAATACTAATTTTGGGCTGTCGTTTAGGGATATTTAGATAGAACTGTTTCGGAACAAGGTTACCACATTCGCTTAAATCTGCTATTGTAAGCATTTTGACGGTCTGGATGATTAGAAGCCTGATGATGAATGGGGAAATGGCGACCCGAAAAGTCGCCGATCAACAAATATTAGGTCTACCTCATTTCCATTAGTTAGCATGGACGATGTTGAAGCCTTCGGAGGAGGTGGACGAATCAGCACTCAGCCACAACGCAGACGAATTCATTGCGTACTTGGAAATGGGAATCAACCGGGTCTTTGCGCAACTGATAGTGCAATGCGACTAACCACGATCGCATATCTCGGTAATCATCACTGTTCTCATAATGCCTGAAATGTCCGGTTATTAACTTGGCAAATTTCGAAACGCCTTTTAGAAATTATTCTTTATTAATTGTCTCAGTTACAGAAAAAATATACTCCCTTGATAAATTTTCAATTTTTTTAATGCTATTCTGAAAAAATCTGTAAATAATACAATTAAGCAATAATTAATTGCGCGGGTGGTGGTAACAATTCTTTAAATCAAATTTTCGAGCTTGAAGTAAACACCAATCTCATTGTATTTAACCAGTCGTCGAACAACATCACAAAACTACCGCCAGCCGCAACACACTGACGCGTTTCGACCTTCCATGATCATTATCAGAGTACGACGGCAAACTGACTATCGAGGATCAAACCGCATTGCATATATATGGAAAATAATTAGATATGCGGCCCTCACCTCTAATAGTTTTACATACAATTTACTTGACTGGAAATATCGGCTGCACAATTTCTATGCAGTCACGAATATTAACTGATTTCAGCTTTCGCACAAATAAATATATAGGCAATACAATTAAGCAATAATTGATTGCGCGTGTGGGATTGGTGTTTAACTCAAGCTCGAAAACTTGATATAAAGAATTGTTACAACCACCCGCGCAATCAATTATTGTATAATTGTATTGTCTATATATATATATATATATATATATATATATATATATATATATATATATATATTGTGTGTGTGTGTGTGTGGGGGAAGCTACAAACAGCTAATGTGCGTGACTGCATAGAAATTGTGCAGCCGACATTTCCAGCCAAATTCAAATTATGCGAGACTGCTAGAGGAGAGCGGCATAAAACCTTATCATAATTATCATAACCCTTATAAGCAATTATGCATCAGTATTTCATTATCAAGCACAGCCATCCACAAGCCAATAGTAACTAATTTTTTCACCGCCATATAACCATAAAAACGAAACAAAATACAAGAAAATTCTTATAATTAAAAAAAGTAATTTTTGCACACAAATAATTAATGGGATTTACGAGAGAGAGAGAGAGAGTACCTAGTTACTATGAGTCAATTTATCAGGATATTTTACAGAAATAAGGAAAACTGTCTCTACACAACACCATAATGGCCAAGTCAGCAATACAGCTTCCTTGTGGTTTCATTGTATCACGTCAGAAACAAAACCAAACCTCGCATCTAACTCTGACCTTGTAAGAAAAGAAAGTTACCTAGATTATTCTACTAGACATCTGCAAAAAGATCGCCACTGAGCACGATTCTATGCCATATCGCGAAGGGTTTCTAAGTGCACGTGGACCCTATCCTGGCAGACGAGTCGTTCCTATACTACCCAATTTGGATATAAGTGACTTCAACTGTTTCTGCCCTGTCAAAGTCTGCCCACCTTTTTTCTTACGCCAATCTGGGGTTGGATCAGATAGCAGAGCTCTTCTGGGCAATCGCATTGAGGGCATACGCAAAATGTAACCGAGTTAACGAGGAGCCCTTGTTGGCATATCCAAAAATGTCTACGGATGTCAACATTGGTTATGCGTTGTTGGTAACCAATTTGTGCTATGCCTTTCAAACAACAATGGTCGAATACCAGTAAGCGTCTAAAATCATCAACTCTAATTGTCAAACTGCGCGTGCAGATGCATTGTAAACAAGACCTTTAAGGCAGAGTGAAATACTCGCGTTTCCCCATACATGGCGAAGGTTCAAAAATGCTACTCTAACTTTCGCGATTTCAATACTCACCTCCTTATCGGCTATTAATTTGTTGCTAAAATCACCTGTAGTTTCGCTAACGCTTAATGTATTTCGGATCTGTTGCGCGAATAAATGGAACAAACAAAGAACAACTTTCAATTGACGCGAAGGCTTCTTCCATTTCTTCTACCGTTTTGATCAAAAAGGTTTCGAGATTAAAACTTTTAGCCTGCGAAGAAGTTCGCGTCCTACATGGCGACGAGTATTATTATGAGCCGAGCCAGGTGGCATTTGGCGCATTATTTCGGGTGTCTTCATCGATATTACAGAGATTTAATGATTAGTTCTGCGGGTGCCTGCAATGCAACATACAGTAGTAACTGCTTTTTGCACATTGGAACTTATCTTGGTCCAAAGTGAATTCGAATTTTCGCCATCAAGACCAGTTAGACTTGACTTTAAAATTTCTTCATCAATTTTTTGAATCACGGTTATTCGAGTTTGTTTACATCTATTTGGGATTTGTTCTTATATTTTATCCCGCAAACGTTTATTTAGTGCAAATCTACAACGGATAATTACGTGGTCCGAGTCGACATTAGAGTTCCAAAAAGAACGAAAATCTTGGATGCCACCATTGTCCGGGCAGTGAAGGACGTCATGTGGCGCAATGTCTAGCATTACGTCTGAAGTTTGTACTACCTAAATATAATCTATGTTCCGTGCAGCTATCCAAACGTCGTTCACCATTACCTTTTCACGTCGAGCTTAAAGTATATCATCTTCCACCTAAATGAAGTTCTATGTGACATAAGCGCCTAACTTGAGCATTTATGTCACTCTTAACTAAGACTATTTGAACTTCGTCGAACAACATAACAAAACTACCGCCAGTTTTGTTCTATGTTGTTCGACGACTGGTTAAATACAATGGGATTGGTGTTCACTGCAAGCTTAGCAAACTTGATTTAAATAATTGTTACCACCACCCGCGCAATCAATTATTGTTAAATTGATTTAAAGAAGTTTATTATTAACATTGTGCTTCCTTTTACTAGGTATGTTTTTCTGCTTATCGTCGACCTTGTTGTTATTATATTTGCATTAATTTCTGTTTTCCTATTTAAAATTAACTTAAGATGTCTGTCACTTTTTTACTTCTGACTTGGGCACTCTGGCCAAAAGTCAGCTATTTAATAATCAACCCTATGAAGGAGATCTACCGTCCACCGATAAGTCTGGAAGTGAGCTATTCACATCATTGGAAGAAGCGTCATGCGTTAGACATTGGGCACCGTGGAATGGGCTATTCGTACAATGCAGCCGAAGCCAGCAAATCAATGGCGTCTTCTGAAGTTGGATGCAACCAAAGCTGCGGTAAAAATACAACTAAGCCTGATTTCACACAGCGCCCTTTGGACAATGCATCGAGCAGTGTATCTCAGGGCCAAGCGGGAGCGAAAGAGAAATGTACTCCTACGATGGATACGCCAGATGAAAACACACCGAAGAAATGTTTCGAGAACGAATGTACAAAATTGAACCGCCAAGATGATGACATTTCATCAGAACTTTCCAACAAACAGCGATCTTCGGAGGTGCAGACGTATGACAATCTCGAAGGTAGCTCAATTTGTAAAGCAAAACACGCTCAACCCATGGTTGTTGAAATGAGTAAAAACAAAATGCCGTAAGTCTTGTTCGTTAATTCGTTGCTTATTTATCCACTTTGTGGTGTGCCAATTGAAGAATTAGTTATGGCTTGACTGAACAAATGTTCTTACATAAAAATGGTCTTATCCTACTGATGCATGGGTTTTGCGCTTACCGGCTACTCATTAATAGAACGCGGCATCACGCTCAAAACCAAATATATATATATATATTTTCCGAAGCCATTGTATTGCGACTAACTTGTTGAATTCGCCAAAGCTAATTTGGATAGCAACTACACAGCGTCGAAAAATAACTCAGACGCACCTTCCAACTATATAGGTTTTTAAAGTATAATTTTGGTAAAATCTGTATTTTCGAGCTGATTCACCAATTGACGGATGCGGAATAATTGATAGCACTTGTTGGTCAGTAAAATCTTGATTCCTTTACAGTTCCATGTGCACAGCTTGGTTTTGTAAATTGATTGATGGGTTCGCACTGGTCCCATGACTTCGAAACCGACATTGAAAATGATTTTGAATACAGATTTTCAGAATTTTTGGCACTTCGTTTCTGGTCCCATCTTCAGTGTTGACATTCTCACAGAGAAAACAACTTGTGGCATTTGCCACATATATCTAGATGTGAGTTTATGAGAATAGTTATTAAGACCGGATATGGGGGCAGACAAAAATACTTTAGGAAATAAATTAATATAATTAGATTCGTCTTGAATGAAGATATCACATTTGCCAAAAGTTTTTTTCCTCCGTGCATATGGTGTCAACTCTGAAGATGGGACTGGAAATGAATTCCGGAAAATTCGGAAAATCTGTATTCAAAATCATTTCCGGAATAGCAGTTTGAGGACGGCTTTAGAGTCACCTAACTAGTGAGAACCTATCAATCAATTAAAAAACAAGCTGTGCACCTGGCAATGTAAAGGAATCAAGCTTTTACGGACCTGTGAGTGTTATCAATTGTTCCGTTACCGTAAATGGTGGTATCAGCTCGGTAGATGACATCACCACGCAAAAGAATATTTCTTTTAAGGAATATATCAAAATATGTATTTTTTCAATGCAATATAAGGATAGTATTATATAACAAATATAATAAAGTCTCGTTCCTACTGGGCACTCATAAAGTACGTGTTGGAATTTCCGATACCATTGAGTAGATTAGAATGCATTTGGTTTAGTCTCGAAACTCATCTCTTACGCCACCGAATGTATACTTTCTTAAGTAATATGAGAAAACTGATCGGTGACCAACTATTTGGTGAGTGTGGAGCGTACTGCCGGCATATCCGAATGAGTGGTCGATAAGCACATAAGACATGCGTAAATAGAAGCAATCACTTTTTCGTGATGAATTTTAAGTTTCATTCTTGTCTGAAACACGAATGCTTGGTTCTTGCGATAAAGAATATAAGCATATACTTTCACTTATTTATTTGAATTATGTTCGGGGGCACGAGGAAAAATCAAAGGCCATTTTAGCCAGTCGTATAGTCCAATAAATCAAGCTTTAGATACTGCTTACCTGGAAACATCTTAGTTTAAATAATACCAGAATTATATGAAAAAAACAGCATGCAGAAATTGTATAATCTCAGGTACGCACTGGTTGCGTATTTACTGGAGTCTCAGTAGGAGCCGGCACTGCACCCAATACAATGGTTTTTGAGATAAGCTAAATTTCACCAAAATTGAGAAAACCGACTAGAATAATCGTTAATCACTTTCAGTTTAAAGCTCTTGCTTGTGTTTATTGTCGATTCTTATTCAGACAACTTTCAAATTCCACCATAGGATGTGTCCTCATTTCAAATTGAACCTGGAGATTTTTCGACTTCCATCACATTCCTATTATCATCTCCTAATTAGAGCTCCGAATTTTGCCTTTAATCGTCAAACTGGCACACATGTTTTGGCTCAAATATATAGTAGGCTTTGTGTATTATATGGGTCTCTACTGATGAGTTTCCAGTATGCACGAAACGCATTTTTACATGGGATTACGCCATTTGAACATGCCCAGTTTTCCGTATCTTTCCGGTTCTATTTGAACACTTGTTACGAGGTACCCAATGTCTAATGCATCATTACATATCTATTACTCTCCCCTCAATAACGACTATATAACCTAGGAATTCTACCGTCAGCAACCGCAAGTTGTGAGTGCTTCGCTAAGTTGTACGGCTGACTTATAATTTAATTATTGTTTATTGCTCGTCGCCATAATTAAATAATTTTTATCATCACTCTCGAAATCAATGATTTCTTAATATTTTGCCTTATTGGTCGCTTTCGGTTCACTCTCGAAACAAAGTCTATGCGCTCTAATCTAGTTAGCATTTTCGCTGTCGTTGTCTGCTTAAAGTAGCTGAAACCGTGTTATTAGTGAAGCTAGGCTTGCCTATATTTAGATTGAATGAATTTATCTATTCAGTTAAACCTGATTGGAGCTTACTCTGTTAATTCCGTTGCTTATGTTTTGTTATTTCTTATTTGTACTAGGTATAAAGCATAATCATGCTAGGTATCCGCACGCCTGATTTTCCACACCCTATATATGCAATACGGTCCATCCTCATTGGTCAATTTTCCGGTGTACTCTAATGATAACAAAGAGAGATCGATACATGAGTGTAAGGCCAGAATGTATAGATTTGCTGAAGTAATAGGTGTTCAGAAATAGTTATAATTCTCAATTTTGGTTAACTTTAGTCTAAATTGAAATCCATTGTGTTGGTACGATGTACGGACTCCACACTGTATAATACTTAGTTTATACTGTCAAATGTATGTACACAATGGGTCAGTTGTTTATATCAAGATCGCAAATTTAATTAAAATTAAAGTACCATTGACCATGTTTGATGCATGTTTACCTTTATAAAAATGTACAATTTTATCATATCCTTGCGATCATCATCATCAGTGCCACTGACAAGAGGTGAAAAACGAATGCAGTCTTTCATAATCCGTACACAGCTCATTGATAGATGTATAGGTGTACAGGTTACACAATAATTTGAGCTAATAAATTGGGAAATTTATTACAATAGTAGTAGAAAATTATCTGGGTTTTTTTGACACATACAGTTGTACACCCGTCAATGTATTTCTATTCAATATTTCGTCACATGCTTTATATGCCTATTTCTCAGGACCGCTTATTTATTGAAAAGCGGCACAATAAAGGAAATGCTACACCATTTGTCGCAGATAAAACTTAGATAAAATTAAACGATGATTGATTGTGCGGATGTTGATAAAAAATATTTAAATCAAGGTTGCAAGCATTATATAAGCACAAATTGTATTATATACACGTCTGTCAAAATAAAATAAGCATTTTATAATGTAGGTTTCTTCCTTGTTGGCAACACTTAATGTATTGTCCAGAATTTTGCCGCAGATGGGACTCGAACCGGCGCATATCTGCCTCGGAGTCTGCGAATTCTATCCACTTCGCCACCCTGCCGCACATTGCACACAACTTTCAGCTATGCTCTAACTTGTGCTTAGGTTATCCTTTCCTTCACATGGAGTCTATGTGGCATCAATTTCGATCTAGAGGTTCAACTAGACATCTCCAATCTGCCAATATAAATTCAAACTCCAAGCCACCTGGGTTAGTGGAATTAAATTGAAGACTGCTACAATTGAACAATTGTTGATTGCGCGGGTGGTGATGAAAGTTATTTAAATCGAGGTTGTGCATGTGATGAAAATCTCCGGCAATTTTGAAATATCCTGTCGCGTGCAAAATTAAATTTGAATAGTGTCTAATATATGAATATGGAAATCCAGGCAATTATATCTTAAATAGTTACCATCACTTAGAGAAACAATTAATATTAGGTTCTGTGCTAGAGGCTTTCAAGAGCGTGGGCCGAAGTTTTGGAAAGAAAACATTCATATGAGAAAAGCAGCATTTGTCGCAAAAAAATGCTCAGTAAATTTTGAAATGTTCTGTTGCGAACAAGTTTACATTTAAACCACATCTAGCAGAAGAAAATGTATAGTTAAATAAGACATTCAATCAATATTGAGATTAACCTCACTGGATAAATGAAAACTCTTCATCCATAACCAGTCACAGGCAATTCTTTATTGAAAGGGCGGCTTGATCTTCGTTAGCCCGTTTGCAATCGCCTTTAATGGTGAACACGCGTGCTAGAATCGCGTCAGTACCTGTGTCTAACAGTAGACTGGTTAAATGCGCTGGGATTGTTGCGTAGCTCAAATTCTCAGACTAGGTTTAAGTAGTTTTTATCACTATGCAGGAAATCTGGGATTGCCTAATTAAATAACTTGTATACGTTTTCCGAAAACTGAAATCAAGCATAAGCTGGACATTGCGAAGTAAGTGTGCAACTAACATTCCAGTCAAGTACGCGAGATTACTATGGATGATATCGAAATTTATGATCCTCCAGCATTTAAACATGCATTGCAGTTTTTTCCTCGTTAGTCAGATTTGCCATCTTGTTCTGATGTTGGCAATGGAAGATGGAAAATCGTTGTTATTTGCGACTGACGACAGTTTGTCTGTTTTTTTTTCAAATGCCGCGTTTTGCGTACGCGGGTTGTAGCTTTGCACTAACAGTCTCACAAAGATCGGATTGATCACAATTTCCATTTCCTCTTTGTCTTCGTCCGGGCTGGGTTTGTATTTGTAATAGATCCGCATTTCCATTGGTTAGTATGAACGGTGTTGAAGCCTTCGGAAGAAAGGGATGAATACAAACCCAGCCCGATCGAAGATAAAAAGCAAATGGAAATTGTGATCAATCAGATCTTTGTGAAACTGTTAGTGCAAATCTACAACCCGCGTACGCAAAACGGGACATTGGTAAATATGAAGCTGGCACGTCGCAATCAAATTTCAAACAATGCCTGTCAGTTTGTCTGTTGTTCGACTAGTTAAATCCAAATACATTGCTGTCTATCTCAAGCCCGCAAGCTTCATCTAGATATCATTTATCACTATTCAAGCCGTAAATGATTGCTTAATTAAATAACCTATAGGGGTGTGGCGAAATATGAAAACAAAGGTATGTTCGGCGTTGAAATGGAAGTGTACAACCGCCATTCCAGTCAATTATGCGAGAATTCTAGGAGTGATAATCGCATTTCCTATCTTGCCTCACTTATATATATATATATATATATATATATATATATATATATATATATATATATATATATATATATATATATTGAAGTTTGATCCTCGTTAGTAAGTTTGCCATCTTACTGTGGTGATGATGATGATGACCATGGAAGGTTGAAACTCGTCAATTTATGAGTTAAAGGCTAGTTTTGATGATTTACAATCGGTTAAGTTGAAGGTAATGGTGCTTACCTAAATTTCGCAAAACGTATTTTTTAAAAATTATTATCGTTGTTCGAGGAAAAAATAATTTTTTAAACTTTTTAATGTTAATAAACACAGTTAATGGCGTCAAATTTGAGCCTTTAATTCGTCTTTCCATACATTAATGTTTTGGAAGTCCCTGAATGAAAGAAACCATTTGATTTTAAACGTAAAGCTTAGACTAGGAGAAAAGCTGTTTCGTTTATACACAACTTTGTAATAAAGCAATTATTTTATTATAAACAAATTTGGTTTTGCAATTAAAAGATATTCATTTAGGGATAAATATATATATTCGCCAGATAAAGAAGGTGTCTTCATCACTTTAACGTAAAGTATATTATAATGGACATATTTATGCTTTATCGAAAAGATCGCATCTTATATAGTAGTCTTCAATATAAATGCGTAAATTGACCATTAATGTACGCTTGCCGATCAACTGGGATGTTAACAATTATAGTGGAAAATTAAGCGTAAGTACCAAAACAAAATTGCGAATAAATAGGTACACATATATTTTTTGAAATTTGATTGCGGAGCGCCAACTTCATATACTGCAATGCCGCGTTTTGCATACGCGGGTTGTAGCTTTGCACCAACAGTTTCACAAACATCCGATTGATCACAATTTTCTTTTCTGTGTATGTGGTAAATCTGCTATTATGAGTATTGTGCTGTGTATAGTGGCCTGATGATGGTGCTGGATGAAACGCACCGAAACGCTGCCAGTAAACAAAGATTTGATAGAACCGAATTTCCAATGGTTAATATGAACAACATGGAAGCCTTCGGAAAAAAGGGACGAATACACACCAAGCCTGATGGAAGGCAAAACAGACGCAGAAAAGGAAATTGTGATCAATCGGATGCTTGTGAAACTGTTGGTGCAAAGCTACAACCTGCGTACGCAAAACGCGGTATTGCCAAATATGTACACAATTGAGCAAAGATGCATTGAAATCTCGCACACACTTCAATATGATATTATCTTTAAAGTACTTTGAAATAAAATACAGAAATATATTAACAATAGATAGAACCCGATTTATGCTGGTGTAAAAGGTATATATGTGTGTGTGTGTGTTTGGATTGAATTCGAGGTAATGGTTGTAAATGAGTGTATTCACACATCTTTTCAAAGGTTCACACAATGTGGCCTGTTTGTCTACATATAAACATTATCAGCTATTACTAGCCTTCCCATTTGATTAAGAAATTCCAAACGCTTTATCCGGTCGATCTGTCTGACAAGGCTACATTCCATTTGCCAGGCTAATGATGTAATTCTGCTACATAGCTGCAAGCGCAGAAGACTCAGAACAGTAATCGCGCAAAAGGAAATTGCTATGCGCAATATCAGTCACTTGTTAAATTCGCAGCCTACTCTCACATACCATGTGACACTTGAAAAGACGAAGATTTTTTGGAATTTACTACTAATTCTACCGAACAGCATTACACTGTTATAATAGACTGAAGCCTCGGTGCTGCATAATTTGGAATTTCATAGTTATATGTACGTTGTAGATCAGTACTAGGTCACCATTCCCTCTGGGAGAGTAAGGGGGGTGGTTGAAACTTTGCTTTTCTATCCTTCATTGTTCAGCCCGATATGAAAATCTTCTGCAGTACTGAAGCGCCACAGGTATAATAATATGAGTCATAAAGATAAAAACCTAGTTAACTCCGCCGTAGGCACGTCTAAAATCCTTGTGTGGAAGCTTACATATATTCGCGTATGTCTGTTTTTTGTGTATTTAAGTATTTATGTATGTATGTATGTATGTATGTATGTATGTATGTATGTATGTATGTATGTATGTATGTATGTATGTATGTATGTATGTATGTATGTATGTATGTATGTATGTATGTATGTATGTATGTATGTATGTATGTATGTATGTATGTATGTATGTATGTATGTATGTATGTATGTATGTATGTATGTATGTATGTATGTATGTATGTATGTATGTATGTATGTATGTATGTATGTATGTATGTAGGTATGTATGTATGTATGTATGTATGTATGCTTGTATGTAAGTATGTATGTATGTATGTATGTATGTATGTATGTATGTATGTATGTATGTATGTATGGATGTATGTATGTATGTATGTATGTATGTATGTATGTATGTATGTATGTATGTATGTATGTATGTATGTATGTATGTATGCATGTATGTATGTATGTATGTATGCATGTATGTATGTATGTATGCCAAATTCCCAAATGCATAAATCCAGTTAAACACATGAATGAATCTCTCTTCAGTCAGAATTAGTTAAAAGTTAAAAGGTGAAGAATTTAAACAAACTAAAGTTATGAATTTACTGGAGTAACAGGCGTTCAGAAATAGTTTTAATTCCCAATTTTTATGAACTATGGCATATATTATAATCTATGGTGTTGGTACCATGTACCGACTCTGCAACCGTAGTGTTATTACCATGTACCTATGGGATAACATAATGCTGATATCGGTTACTGTCACAATAGCCGTAGTGCTTGTATCTTTCACAGACTCGGTATATATATATTATATAGAGTGAGTTAGCATTGAAGTCGCATTTTAGAAGACTTTATATGAAGTTAGCTTCACTGCTGCTGGTTCACACATTCGTATAGGAGATTCTAGCGTCCTATTTTCTCACATTCCTCACTCAAATATATATTAGGTAAAGGGCGTAATACCGGCTCTTACTGATGAGTCGCCAGTAAGCACGAGACGAATGTGCACGACATTATACTTCTCGTTCATGCTGTCTTTGGCTTATCCTTCTGGTCATAATTGAACTAATTTGTTACTAGGTGAGCGATATTTAATACATAATTGCATATATATATATTAGGTCTCCGCTACAAACAGTATCTAACACTAAATTTAATCTTTAAAAAACGTCCAATTTGACTGCCAATATAGATGGTAGTTTTTCCACATATATGCTGTTAATTTCTCATTGAAAGATATGTAGATCGAAAACTTTCGCGCATGTTTTATCGTAAAATTCCTATGGGGATTTGTCTTTCATCACCTTCTGACGCGACAGGTCAATCACCTGCGCACCAACAAAATTGACTGTCACACTTGAAATATTGTCAAGTACATATAGGAATAAAAGTGTCCCTAAAAAAGACCTATATAATGTGTACCTTAACGAGGGCTGTGTATGTATGTATTCATGTATGGTTGGGGACATTAAAGAAGATGTTAGCAATTATTATTCATGTATAGATAAAGATTCGCTAACATTCTGAATCAGTGCACTCCGTGGAAAATAGCTGCTTGTTTAGTCTAATACATGTATGGACTTTGCAGTGAGTATTCTCTATGGAAAATCAGCTATGCTAAATATATATATATATATATAAATATATATATATATATATATATATAATTTTGTTTAATTATATACTGATAGGAATTTATCCTTGTGGGCCTGTATGTAATTTTTTCATAATACAATAAATGAAATAATTTATCGTTCGCAAAAAAAACATCAAATTTTCATTTGCACGTCTATATAGAAATATGCATCGTTATTAAGCGTAAGCTGTGGCTGATTTTTGCCATTCACATTGGCTTACTTTTGTTTTCTTTATTGTGTTTCTCTCTGCTTGTGTGTGTTGTTGTGTTTATTTTTGTTTCCGCACTCTGCTCTATTCATAAAAAGTCCGGCGACCGTCAAAGAAAACACATTGAGTGCATTTCAGGCGGCCGCCCAACACGTAAGTGCCCGTCCCATCTTGTCTCATCTTGTTGCGTATTACTTTGGCATTGTGGTCGTTTCGCAGTGTTTTTTGCGAGTCTGCTCCATGGTGCATTATGCTAAAGCAATCCTGGTAGGCTGCCAAGTTGGAGGCTCGATTTGTTGCGCCTATCCTTATTGGGGTATTTTATCAAACACCATTTCTGCATAGAAAATACAATTAAACAGTACATCATTCATTAAAACCAGTTTGCGAGCTTGAAGTAAATACCAATCCAATTTTGTATTTAACCAGTCCTCGAACAACAGAACATAACGAAACGCGTCAGTGCGTGCGACTGGCGGTAGTTTTGTTATGTTGTTCGACGACTGGTAAAATACGAAATGGGATTGGTGTTTACTTCAAAGTCGCAAACTTGATTTAAAGTATCATTTCTGCATTATGTATGACACAGGACAAGTATCTGAATCCATTTTCAACGTTTAAATTAATAGATTGACTGAAAAGCTACTGGATTGACTTGTTCTTTACTTTTATTGCTTAAAAAGTGACAACTATAGAGAAAACTTAGTTTTATTTGAGCAAAAGCATTAATTATGCGTCTCATCTCTAACAACTTTGACCACATTTGCTGAATACATCATCAGGCAGAGTGATACAAATTTCATTAGTAACTAATATTTCTTGCATGGTTGCGCAGTACGAGCTTCAAATGTTGAATCTATGCGATTTGCGTTCGCGGGTTGTCGATTTGCACACATCAGTTTCTTTACTTAGCTTTACTGCGGCTGACTCTTTTTGGAGGTGAGCCGGCTCCACATTTCATGGAGTTTCTTGGGAATTTGATACAAGTGGTGTCCCCATCAGTTTCGCAAAGATCCGAATGATTTCCATTTCCAAGTACGCATAGAGTTCGTCTTCCTATTGGCTGAAGACTTCCATACCATCCGTACTATCTAATTAGACTGTACTTCATTAGTATGAACGATGTTGTGGCCTTCGGAAGAAAGGGACGAATCCGCACCCAGCCAAAAAGAAGACAAACTCGATGCGTATTGGGAAATAGGAATTAACTGATAAATTAAACTCCTTCACAACAGCATATTGCCAATTCAGCTTTCAGACAAGGCAATATCGGAAATAAGGCCTTCTTGCGATTTTCGCTTTATAACGCTCAACTAAGAAAAATAATTTACAAAGATGATTCTATTAGAAATCTGCAACCAGATCGCCACTAAGCTAGACACGATGCCATATCGCACAGGGTTTCCAACCAAGAAGTAGAATATGCACGTCGACTCCATCCTGGCAGACGAGTTGGTTCCATACAACCTCATTTGAAAATAGTTGACTTTAGCAGTTTCTTTCATGTAAAAATCTGTCCACTTTGTTTCTTACGTCAATCCGGCGCTGAGTGAGAGTGTAAAGCTCTACGGGAAAAACGAATTGAAGGAATACTCAAATCGTAATAGTGCCAACGCAGTCGATGGGGCTTTATTTGCTTTTCTAATGTGGAGAACTTGTTGGCCAATCCAAAAATAAGTCTACGAAAGTCTGCGTCGGTTATTCGTTGTACGTAACCCGCACGTGCCATTCTTCTCAAACAACAGTAATCGAATGCACGGAAGTGTTTAAAATTAGCAAATCTATGCGGCTTAGGTCAGAGTATAAAGCGTCGGAGTGGAGCATATGGAAGTACAACACAAAAGCACCGTTGCTTAAGTTTTTTAGCATTGCTTTGAGTAAAAACGTATCTAAGCGTGCCGCGAAAATTCGGCTACTATTGAAGAGTTGCCTGATAAAACAGAACTGTTGTCTCATTAAAATAGGGCTGATCAGGCAAATTTATTTTGTAACCAGGTATTAAGCCAAAGATATTTACGTTAACAAAATAAAATCGACAAATTAAGACGCTTCGGGAGAAATAAATATTTTTCCTCCAGCCTCTCTCAAGCTGATGTCCAGGGCTGAATGGGCAGTCTTAGAAATGTCAGCAAAGCCTTTATTTGGTGCGGCACCTCATCCTCGATGAGTGGCCGCTTCATGCCCTGCTGGCAGTTCTAGCCATAATTGAAGAGTTACCAATTAATGACGAATCAATGGTCTGGTAGATAGTTTTCCTTTCACGCTTAACTTATCTCAAGTATCAATGCCATTGTTGAATCGCTGCGATCTGCTTTCGCGGGTTGACGCTTTGCACTATCAGTTTCGAGTAGATTCGATTGATCCCCCATTTCCAAGTACGCATCGAGACAGCCCGCAAACGCAAATCGTGGATATTCAAAATTTGAAGCTCGCACTGCACAACCATTCAAAAAGGTTTTAATTCCATTTTTAACGGCTCTTGCCATTAAATTGGCTTCGTCAGTTTTTGGAAATAACAGTGAAATAAATTTGTGGATTTTATTTTATTTTGTTTTCTACTATTTTCACGGTTAATTGAACAATTTATTCTATTACATGATGATTTGTTTTATGAATTTAATTTTTTGCCTATATTTACGTTTGGTTTTGTTAGATTGCTTTTAAGGCATATATATATATATATATATATATATATATATATATATATATATATATATATACTTATATTTATATGAATTAATATATATTGAAGGGTTTCATAATAAATGCCATTACGGTGTAAGCTAAATATTGCTAAGGGATAACTAATTTTGTAGATATTATTAATTTCATTATATATATATATATATATATATATATATATATATATATATATATATAATTATTCTTATAATGCCCAATAGTATATTTGTCAGGAAAAACACATTTAATAGCAAAGTGTATGGTTATTGTGAATTTTAGCCGATTTATCTCAATGATACACGCTACAATCTTCCATTTTTAATCATTCTGGATTTTCATTCGTTGAAGACCATAACGCGACCACAAATGCTTGTTTACAGAGCGCATATAGTATTAACAAATTTTGTGCTTAATTCACGTAAATCGCTAAGACGACGTAGGTAAATCGAAGCAAATAATCTAGACACGACTAGATTCAAGCTAATACCACGATGGTTATCGCACGAATTACAGTTGGCTTGTTTGAAGACAGGAATGAAGGTCAACTCAGTCCAATCAAGTGGTACGTTTTCCCCTTTCCATATAGTACGAAAAAAGTAAATCTCCTCTCACGAAATTATATCGTCACCATCATCAAATATTCCCAGAAGCAACTAATCAGGGCCTGCGGCTTTGCGACGTTTAAGAGATAGGATTGCATCACTTATTTCTAACTGATGGTTCTTCGAGACTAACATTCCACACTGTTAATAAACACCTGACCCATTATGTACATACATTTGTCAGTATAAATTAAGTATTGCATGGCGTGGAAAAGGCAATTCATCCAGTAGACTGGTTTAGTCCTTATTGGCAACTTATTACGTACTGTCCAGCATTTATGCTGGCAAATGTATGTACATGTCTGGTGTTTATATAAAGATCGCAACCTTGATTAAAACTAATTTTTGTCACCGCCCGCGCAACTAATATTCGTCTAAATATATAAATGTTCATTTCAATACCAATTCCTCATGTAACGTGATACCTGTCCTATAATTAGAAATTGTGAATGGTTAGTTAGAACTTTAGGGCCAAAGAGATGCTATATAGGCTCTACATACAGGAAAGGCTAACCAAGAAACATTAGTTAGTGTATAACTGAAAATTGTGTGTAGTTAGTACGGGTCGGTGGCTCAGTGGTTGAAGCACCAGATTCCGAAGCAGACATGCTCAGGTTTGAGCCCTGTCCGTACGTGATGGGTTCACAATAAGGACGAAGCCGGTCTACTGGATGAATTGCGCATTTACACTATGAAATTCTTATTTTATACTGACAAATGAATGTATTTAATAATAATAGCAATTATTATCACCGCCTGCGCAATATATTTTTGTTTAATTATATATATTTGCATTTCAATTATACTTCGCCATGTAGTGTAGTAGTCTGTTCAATAATTTAATATTGTAGATGATTAGTTTGAACTTTTCGTCTAAATGGATTCTATATAACCTTCAAATAAAAGACAAAAAGACTTACCGAGCTATATTAGTTAGTATATAACAGAAAATTATGTGTAGTTTGCGGCAGGATAGCTCAGTGGTTCGAGCACAAGATACAGAAGCACAGATGCGCAAGTTCGAGCCCTGTCCGCGGAAAATTCTTGCCAGTACATGATGAGTTCCCAATAAGGACGAAACTGGTCTACTGGATGAATTGCCTTTTCCACACAATACAATACCTAGTTTATACTGAAAAATATTTGTACCTAATGAATTAGATATTTATATGAAAATCGCAAACTTGTTTATAGTAATTGCTATCACCACCTGAGAAACCAATATTCGTTAGATTATATAAATTTTCATTTCAATACCACTTTCCCACGTAGTTTTCTGTCTCTTCATTAATGACAAATTGTGGATGGTTAGTTGGAACTTTGGGCCGAAATGGATGCCATGTGAGCTCCACCTAAAGGAAAACTATACCAACCAAGTTACATTAATTTGTATATAAGTGAAAATTTTGTGAAGTGTAGTGTGTGGCAGGATAGTTCAGTGGTTAGAGCACCAGATTCCGAAGCAGACGTGCCCAGCTTTAAGCCCTGGCCGCTACAAATTCTGGCCAGTACGTGGAGTACCCAATAAGGACGAAACCGGTCTGCTGTCTAAATTACGTTTTCCTTGTTGGGTGCAACGAAGTGTTTGCAACGACTGTCCAACTGATTAGTCCAGGTATTTCGACTTCCGCATTTGAAAGTCCTTTTCAATAGAATGCACATCCCATAAATAATTGAACACTCAATATTTCAAGTGCTATTGATTGTCCAAATGTATGTGGGATGTTTTTTTCCCGTTGAAGAAGACTTCAGAAAGCGGAAGTCGAAATATGTGGACTTACCAGGTGGACAGTGGGTGCAAACAACTTGTTGCGCCCAACAAAGATTAGGTAATTTATCTATTTCCTTAAACGAATATTGGTTGCGCGGGTGGTGATAACAATTATTATAATCAAGGTTGCGGTCTTGATATAAACACCTGACCTGTTGTGCAACATGTTTCTTTTAAAGCTTATTTAGGTACTGGATTAATTACCTTTTCTACATTATACATTTCTTAGTTTATATTTAATGGGTCAGGTTTTTATATGAAGACCGCAACCTTGATTATAGTAATTTTTATCACCTCCCGCGCAACCAATGTTCGTTTAGTTATGGATGAGAATTAGTCTGATTTTCAGTTTTACTTTTATCTTTTTTTGATGGCTTATTGCCAGTTGATTTGTGAGTGCGTGAGCTTATATGTCTGTGCGCATATGGGTGTTATTCACATTGTATAACAAAGTGATATTCTATATATGGTTATTTTTGTATTGATAGATTAAATTTTAATCGGGTATACGCCTTGTTGGCTTTTGCATGTATGTCGGTTTCTCCTTATATGTTGTCTTTATGTTTTAAGGAAATATATGAAATTTACCTGATTTTCGGATTGCGTAGCGAAATATTTGAATCCGCTGTCATCATGATTTTTGCATATATTTCGGCCTCCAATTACAGAGGCCTTTTTCAATGCCAAACACATCATATGTCAAGTGGAAATATTAATTTAAACCGCCTCATTTATACTTGTTTTTAGATCTCTTAAGCATAAAGTTTTTTTATAAAAATGTTAGGAAAGTGTATGTTAAATTGGTTTGTGTATGTGTCTACATGTATACTCTCTTCGCAATGAGATTACAGTGATATAATGACAATTAATGACAACTCACTAGATAAGCGTACGTCATGTGTGTGTATGTGTTCTCGTTTGTTTTGAATTGAGGAGTAATCAGTTAATGCAAGTGTACACTCATCCCAGTGAAATTACAGCGATTTTGCAACATCTGACTATTCACTGGATAGGCGTGCTTGTGTGTATGTGCGTGAGCGTTTACTTAAAACTGACAGCTAATCTTAAACGAACATTGGTTGCGCGGGTGGTGATAACAATTATTATAATCAAGGTTGCGGTCTTGATATAAACACATGACCCATTAATTACTTACATATGTCAGTATAAACTAAGAATTGTATAGTGTAGAAAAGGCAATTCATCCAGTAGACCGGTTTCGTCCTTATTGGGAACTCATCAAGTACTGGCCAGAATTTGCCGCGGACAGGATACGAACCTGGGCACGTCTGCTTCGGAATCTTGTGCTCTAACCACTGAGCTATCCTGCCGCACACTACACTACACACAATTTTCAGTTATATACTAACTAATGTAACTTGGTTAGTCAATTTTTCCTTTAGGTGGAGCTCATATGGCATCCATTTAGACCCAAAGTTCCAACTAACCATGCCCAATCTGTCATTACTGAACAGACACCACATTACATGGGGAAATGGTATTGAAATGAACATTTATATAATTAAACGAACATTGGTTGCGCGGGTGGTGATAACAATTATTATAATCAAGGTTGCGGTCTTGATATAATCACCTGACCCATTAATTACTTACATATGTCAGTATAAACTAAGAATTGTATAGTGTAGAAAAGGCAATTCATCCAGTAGACCGGTTTCGTCCTTATTGGGAACTCATCAAGTACTGGCCAGAATTTGCCGCGGACAGGATACGAACCTGGGCACGTCTGCTTCGGAATCTGGTGCTCTAACCACTGAGCTATCCTGCCGCACACTACACTACACACAATTTTCAGTTATATACTAACTAATGTAACTTGGTAAGTCAATTTTTCCTTTAGGTGGAGCTCATATGGCATCCATTTAGACCCAAAGTTTCAACTAACCATGCCCAATCTGTCATTACTGAACAGACACCACATTACATGGGGAAATGGTATTGAAATGAACATTTATATAATTAAACGAACATTGGTTGCGCGGGTGGTGATAACAATTATTATAATCAAGGTTGCGGTCTTGATATAAACACCTGACCCATTAATTACTTACATATGTCAGTATAAACTAAGAATTGTATAGTGTAGAAAAGGCAATTCATCCAGTAGACCGGTTTCGTCCTTATTGGGAACTCATCAAGTACTGGCCAGAATTTGCCGCGGACAGGATACGAACCTGGGCACGTCTGCTTCGGAATCTGGTGCTCTAACCACTGAGCTATCCTGCCGCACACTACACTACACACAATTTTCAGTTATATACTAACTAATGTAACTTGGTTAGTCAATTTTTCCTTTAGGTGGAGCTCATATGGCATCCATTTAGACCCAAAGTTCCAACTAACCATGCCAAATCTGTCATTACTGAACAGACACCACATTACATGGGGAAATGGTATTGAAATAAACATTTATATAATTAAACGAACATTGGTTGCGCGGGTGGTGATAACAATTATTATAATCAAGGTTGCGGTCTTGATATAAACACCTGACCCATTAATTACTTACATATGTCAGTATAAACTAAGAATTGTATAGTGTAGAAAAGGCAATTCATCCAGTAGACCGGTGTCGTCCTTATTGGGAACTCATCAAGTACTGGCCAGAATTTGCCGCGGACAGGATACGAACCTGGGCACGTCTGCTTCGGAATCTGGTGCTCTAACCACTGAGCTATCCTGCCGCACACTACACTACACACAATTTTCAGTTATATACTAACTAATGTAACTTGGTTAGTCAATTTTTCCTTTAGGTGGAGCTCATATGGCATCCATTTAGACCCAAAGTTCCAACTAACCATGCCCAATCTGTCATTACTGAACAGACACCACATTACATGGGGAAGTGGTATTGAAATGAACATTTATATAATTAAACGAACATCGGTTGCGCGGGTGGTGATAACAATTATTATAATCAAGGTTGCGGTCTTGATATAAACACCTGACCCATTAATTACTTACATATGTCAGTATAAACTAAGAATTGTATAGTGTAGAAAAGGCAATTCATCCAGTAGACCGGTTTCGTCCTTATTGGGAACTCATCAAGTACTGGCCAGAATTTGCCGCGGACGGGATACGAACCTGGGCACGTCTGCTTCGGAATCTGGTGCTCTAACCACTGAGCTATCCTGCCGCACACTACACTACACACAATTTTCAGTTATATACTAATTAATGTAACTTGGTAAGTCAATTTTTCCTTTAGGTGGAGCTCATATGGCATCCATTTAGACCCAAAGTTCCAACTAACCATTCCCAATCTGTCATTACTGAACAGACACCACATTACATGGGGAAATGGTATTGAAATGAACATTTATATAATTAAACGAACGTTGGTTGCGCGGGTGGTGATAACAATTATTATAATCAAGGTTGCGGTCTTGATATAATCACCTGACCCATTAATTACTTACATATGTCAGTATAAACTAAGAATTGTATAGTGTAGAAAAGGCAATTCATCCAGTAGACCGGTGTCGTCCTTATTGGGAACTCATCAAGTACTGGCCAGAATTTGCCGCGGACAGGATACGAACCTGGGCACGTCTGCTTCGGAATCTGGTGCTCTAACCACTGAGCTATCCTGCCGCACACTACACTACACACAATTTTCAGTTATATACTAACTAATGTAACTTGGTTAGTCAATTTTTCCTTTAGGTGGAGCTCATATGGCATCCATTTAGACCCAAAGTTCCAACTAACCATGCCCAATCTGTCATTACTGAACAGACACCACATTACATGGGGAAGTGGTATTGAAATGAACATTTATATAATTAAAGGAACATTGGTTGCGCGGGTGGTGATAACAATTATTATAATCAAGGTTGCGGTCTTGATATAAACACCTGACCCATTAATTACTTACGTATGTCAGTATAAACTAAGAATTGTATAGTGTAGACAAGGCAATTCATCCAGTAGACCGGTTTCGTCCTTATTGGGAACTCATCAAGTACTGGCCAGAATTTGCCGCGGACAGGATACGAACCTGGGCACGTCTGCTTCGGAATCTGGTGCTCTAACCACTGAGCTATCCTGCCGCACACTACACTACACACAATTTTCAGTTATATACTAACTAATGTAACTTGGTTAGTCAATTTTCCTTTAGGTGGAGCTCATATGGCATCCATTTAGACCCAAAGTTCCAACTAACCATGCCCAATCTGTCATTACTGAACAGACACCACATTACATGGGGAAATGGTATTGAAATGAACATTTATATAATTAAACGAACATTGGTTGCGCGGGTGGTGATAACAATTATTATAATCAAGGTTGCGGTCTTGATATAAACACCTGACCCATTAATTACTTACATATGTCAGTATAAACTAAGAATTGTATAGTGGAGAAAAGGCAATTCATCCAGTAGACCGGTTTCGTCCTTATTGGGAACTCATCAAGTACTGGCCAGAATTTGCCGCGGACAGGATACGAACCTGGGCACGTCTGCTTCGGAATCTGGTGCTCTAACCACTGAGCTATCCTGCCGCACACTACACTACACACAATTTTCAGTTATATACTAACTAATGTAACTTGGTTAGTCAATTTTTCCTTTAGGTGGAGCTCATATGGCATCCATTTAGACCCAAAGTTCCAACTAACCATGCCAAATCTGTCATTACTGAACAGACACCACATTACATGGGGAAATGGTATTGAAATGAACATTTATATAATTAAACGAACATTGGTTGCGCGGGTGGTGATAACAATTATTATAATCAAGGTTGCGGTCTTGATATAAACACCTGACCCATTAATTACTTACATATGTCAGTATAAACTAAGAATTGTATAGTGTAGAAAAGGCAATTCATCCAGTAGACCGGTTTCGTCCTTATTGGGAACTCATCAAGTACTGGCCAGAATTTGCCGCGGACAGGATACGAACCTGGGCACGTCTGCTTCGGAATCTGGTGCTCTAACCACTGAGCTATCCTGCCGCACACTACACTACACACAATTTTCAGTTATATACTAACTAATGTAACTTGGTTAGTCAATTTTTCCTTTAGGTGGAGCTCATATAACATCCATTTAGACCCAAAGTTCCAACTAACCATGCCCAATCTGTCATTACTGAACAGACACCCCATTACATGGGGAAATGGTATTGAAATGAACATTTATATAATTAAACGAACATTGGTTGCGCGGGTGGTGATAACAATTATTATAATCAAGGTTGCGGTCTTCATATAAAACACCTGACCCATTAATTACTTACATATGTCAGTATAAACTAAGAATTGTATAGTGTAGAAAAGGCAATTTATCCAGTAGACCGGTTTCGTCCTTATTGGGTTCTCACTAAGTACTGGCCAGAATTTGCCGCGGACAGGATACGAACCTGGGCACGTCTGCTTCGGAATCTTGTGCTCTAACCACTGGGCTATCCTGCCGCACACTACACTACACACAATTTTCAGTTATATACTAACTAATGTAACTTGGTTAGTCAATTTTTCCTTTAGGTGGAGCTCATATGGCATCCATTAGACCCAAAGTTCCAACTAACCATGCCCAATCTGTCATTACTGAACAGACACCACATTACATGGGAAAGTGGTATTGAAATGACCATTTATATAATTAAAAGAACATTGGTTGCGCGGGTGGTGATAACAATTATTATAATCAAGGTTGCGGTCTTGATATAAACACCTGACCCATTAATTACCTACATATGTCAGTATAAACTAAGAATTGTATAGTGTAGAAAAGGCAATTCATCCAGTAGACCGGTTTCGTCCTTATTGGGAACTCATCAAGTACTGGACAGAATTTGCCGCGGACAGGATACGAACCTGGGCACGTCTGCTTCGGAATCTGGTGCTCTAACCACTGAGCTATCCTGCCGCACACTACACTACACACAATTTTCAGTTATATACTAACTAATGTAACTTGGTTAGTATATAACTGAAAATTGTGTGTAGTGTAGTGTGCGGCAGGATAGCTCAGTGGTTAGAGCACCAGATTCCGAAGCAGACGTGCCCAGGTTCGTATCCTGTCCGCGGCAAATTCTGGCCAGTACTTGATGAGTTCCCAATAAGGACGAAACCGGTCTACTGGATGAATTGCCTTTTCTACACTATACAATTCTTAGTTTATACTGACATATGTAAGTAATTAATGGGTCAGGTGTTTATATCAAGACCACAACCTTGATTATAATAATTGTTATCACCACCCGCGCAACCAATGTTCGTTTAATTATATAAATGTTCATTTCAATACCATTTCCCATGTAATGTGGTGTCTGTTCAGTAATGACAGATTGGGCATGGTTAGTTGGAACTTTGGGTCTAAATGGATGCCATATGAGCTCCACCTAAAGGAAAAATTGACTAACAAAGTTACATTAGTTAGTATATAACTGAAAATTGTGTGTAGTGTAGTGTGCGGCAGGATAGCTCAGTGGTTAGAGCACCAGATTCCGAAGCAGACGTACCCAGGTTCGTATCCTGTCCGCGGCAAATTCTGGCCAGTACTTGATGAGTTCCCAATAAGGACGAAACCGGTCTACTGGATGAATTGCCTTTTCTACACTATACAATTCTTAGTTTATACTGACATATGTAAGTAATTAATGGGTCAGGTGTTTATATCAATGAGAGCTAATCTGTTACATGTAATTACAGGCACGTGTAACGGTCATACAAGTAAAACTAAAATGATAACTGTCATTTCCTAACTGCACACGTCAGTCCTATTTTACACTTTTCTTAATGAAGTAATTACGAGTGGCATTTCGGTGAGGAGGGGGCATGACACTATTATATATATGAAATTATTCACTTAATACGGTTCATATTATTTATGGAGTTCTAGTGTGTTATTTTTTAATTTTTGATTAATATAAGTCGTGCTTTTTTTGTGGTAGTTATAGTAAGATACTTTTTTTATGATCCATAGTTATGGTCCATGGAGAAGGAAATCTGCATTGATAACCGTTTAATCTGCAGATTATGCTTACGGAAAATTCAATATTTTGGTCATGTTAATGTGATAAAAAACCTGGATAAAACGGGTTTTTCAGTCAAGTGTTGTGTACTGCGATACCACCATTCATAATAGCAGAGATGAGCATGCATATTACACTCAATGTTGATTTTTACTAATGAGTGTATCCTGTCGACTTTCGTGGTTTTGAAGATTAGTTTTAACCATTTAACCAGTGTCTGTGATTTGCTGGGCAGAATGGCCGCGGAAACAAACAGCTGTAGAAACAAAATTCCGTTCAGCCTTTCTATTAGTCGTTTTCCGTCTTTTCTAACATCTAGCCAACTGTTTCCAGTACAACACGGAAAATTGTTTTTTTTTAATTTGTGATTATTAAATTTTCTAATGCAAAACACATTTATTATGCTTTAAACCGTTTTCAGTTCGTTTGGACTTCATCTTTCCCTTTATGTTGTTGTTAAGTTTAACTTATTCGGCGTCAAACTTATTTCCTGCCTCAATTAATGCTTGTTTTATGCTTGTCAAATAGGGTGCGGATTACATTGAAATGGACGTTCAATTGACGAAAGATCATCAGGTAGTTGTCTACCACGACTTCGAGGCTGTGGTCATTTCAAGAAAAGTACGCGTTTCAAAATTGTTTACCTTAATACTACGTGTATCTGCATATTCTCCCGATTGTACATACATGTTTTGTTTCTTGAAGACACGCACATGAAAAGGCGCACACATTTCGACTCTGGAGCAATCACGTTATAGAAGGTTGCAAATATATCTGTGATCCACACATTTTGATGTTTGTACGCGTACCCATACCTGAAGGATAGCATGACCGGAAGGCATAGTTAGGTATATATCTTAATATTACGTATAGTGTAGGGCAGATATGGCGCAGTATATGACTGCAAGGTACTGCGGCAAATGCGCTTCGATTCCAGCCTGGTCGCCGAAACCTCTGGCAATTAATTCACTTAGTATAATCAAGGTTGCAATCTGTCATTACTTAACAGACACCACACTAATTGGGATGTGGTATTGAAATGAACATTTATATAATTAAACGAACATTGGTTGCGCGGGCGATGAGAACAATTATTATAATCAAGGTTGCCATCTTGATATAAGCACCGGACCCATTAATTACTTACATATGGCAGTATAAACTAAGAATTGTATAGTGTCCGCGGCAAATTCTGGTCAGTACGTGATGAGTTTCCAATAAGGTCGAAACCAGTCTACTGAATCAATTGCCTTTTCTACATTACACAATTCTTAGTTTATAATGACATATGTAAGTAATTAATGGGTCAGGTGCTTATATGAGGACTGCAACCTTGATTACAATAATTGTTATCACCGCCTGCGCAACAGACGTTCGTTTAAATTAATTCACTTGTTCCCAATTAAAGGGGAAACCGTTCCACTTGATGGTCTACATTCGCTATCTTGTACGTTTACATAAATGAATATTTATATTTAAATTAATATATGTTTTAAGTCGTATATCCTATGTAAATTTTACCGTTTACGTTCATATATATATATATATATATATATATATATATATATATATATATATATATATATATATATATATATATATATATATATATATATATATATATACATCTTTATATGTATGTGTGTATTTGCATGTGTATGTGTATTTATTTTTATTTGTTTATGTGCGTACATATGGAGATATTTAACATGGGTCATATAGCTTATTCATTTAGTGTTAAAATTACCGATGTTATAAAATGCAGTATACCGTAAAGCGCCTTTTTGTTGATGCGCCATTAGCAAAACATGTTTGAAATGTTCAATCGTAGAGAGATAATATTGTCTGAAAAATCGGATTAGGCTTGTAGCAAATTATGGATAACTATCGATGAAAATAGACCGGTCATTTTTTTCGTTAGATAATGTAAGTACATTTTAAAAGATGTATTTATTTTCTCAGTGCTGTCCTTCTTTTTGTGGATTTGACCGCATTTTTCTTGTGCGGGACAATTGATAGCACTCATAGGTCGGTAAAATCTTGAACTTCCTTCATCTTCAGATGATGTAATTTTTGGCCTCAATTGATGGGTTCTCATTTGTCCCTTCTTCTTTAAGCCTTCAATTAGCTGATTGTCTGAAAATGACGTTTGATCAAGATTTTCCATTGATCCAACGTCATTTTCAGACAATCAGTTAATTGAAGGCTTAAAGAAGAAGGGACAAGTGAGAACCCATCAATTGAGGCCAAAATTTACATCATCTGAAGATGAAGGAAGTTCAAGATTTTACTGACCTATGAGTGCTATCAATTGTCCCGCACAAGAAAAATGCGGTCAAATCCACAACAAGATAATGTAAGTGTTTCGGCTATCCAGCATTTTTTATAAAAAGATTTTTATTTATCGAAATATATTTGTCAGGATATTTTGTTTTGTATTCTCGTGCTATCATCACAACGCCTTTTAAGCTGCAAAAGGTAAACCAGCTGTACAAAAAGCAATTATTTTTTATTTAATAAAATAAAATGATAATTCCAATAATATATAATAAACCCAATTCGATAAATATTCTATTCACATTACTGAATTTTCGCCATCTAGTTTACGCACATTTATTTATTCCCATGAAATTGCTAAAAATGTATATGTGATTACAAGGTATTTCAGTGCATTGCTGAATTTTCACAAAATTAATAAATGAATATAAAGATAATTTAGAAAAAAGAATCGTAATAAATGAAATAAGACTTATTAGCAAATGCTATTTCTACCAATATCTACTGTCGTTATTCTTGATTCGTTAATGATTTGGTTGTTCATCTAATCATAACTACATTTTTCGTAACCAATCCAATCTTAACAATGTGTTTCTTGCTTGATTGGTTACGACAAATGAACAGTTATGATTGGCTGAGCGAAATGTTACTATGTAACGCTTTTTTCATTAAATTTGACGAAAGTAGATGCTTATTTTGTTAATTATGCTAATACCTGCATACTTTTTGTCATGGAATATATATAACTAGCCTACTCCCCTTTAGGTGTTACACTAGATATGGAAACTCTCTATGTCGAACGCAGCCTAATACATTATACCAACTCCAAATTCATTTAATGAAGAATTATGAAGCATGCGGAAAGAAGTTTATTAATGATACGTTTTATTTAAATCATATTCAATAATAAACGAGGGTGAGCACAATTAATTTCAAGAGAAGGGCACTATAAATAACACTAAGAACATGCTCTGTGGTCTACTATCAAACCGCTTGGTATGATGGGCTTTGTAATTGACAAGGAGCACATAAGTGTAATACCATATTATCGCGGTTACTTAGTTCTTAGTATTGATGCCCTAATGACGTAAAATGAATGATGACTTTAACAATTTTATGCAAACATAATATTCGCGTAAGAGTGACTAAAGAACGTGTTCTAAATTGAGCAGTTCGATTATCACATTTAGGATATGTAAGGCTTTCTCTCGTAGATGGTAGATTTGCACAATCAATTCCATAGATCCGATTGATCCACATTTCCAAGTACGCATTGAGTTCGTCTTCGTGGTAGCTGAGTGCTGATTCGGCCCCTCACTCCGAATGATTCTATTTCATCCGTACTAACCACCATGGAAATGAGGTACGATCTATTCTTGGCTGACTTGCTACGTTTTGGTAACTGATTTCCCTATCTTCCCCAGGCTTCAAATAACACAGAGTACAATGCTGACACGTCATTAATTCATTGATCATGATATAAATATAAAGGCTACCTTTGCTTAAATCTGTTATTGTAAGCTTTGTACTTTGTGTGTGATTAGAAGCCTGATGAACGGTACCGGAAATAATGGTACCGAAACTTTGCCAGTAAACAAAAATTATATCATATCTCATTTCCAGTGGTTAGTGACGACCATGTGGAAGCCTTCGGAGTGAGGGAACGATTCGGCAACCAGCCATCACCAAGACGAACTCGATGTGCACTCGGTTGTGAGGATCAATTGGGTCTTTGCGGAACTACGAAAAAAACCGTGAATATTTAAAATTGTCAGATGCCTCAAGAATAATAATATCCGATTGAAATTACTAATATCAATGCAAGTTCTTGTCACCTAGACGTGGTCGCTTTTTGTCTACGATGTGCGTTTAAAAGAGTGCCTACAAATTTCTAAATTTACAAAGGAAACTACTAATTTAAGTCAGTTACAAGTAAACAATGCTAAGCAAAACGGAATACAGAAAAAACACTGTACAGAGCAGTGTTACGGTTATGACTATATCATTCTCAGTGAAACGCGTGTCGAAGAATATTGTTCGTAGCGTCGTCAAATGCTTCATGCTTGCATGACTTCTTCGGAACATCAGAGGCTGTCGTCATAGAACATAGACTGATAGTGTCATAAGGCATTGTTCGACATCACCTGGAAGCCTAAAAAAACATAATTACGGCGAGCGTGTGCTCCATCTCCTGTCAGCTAATGTCTGTTTAATAATAACCTTAAGTGATGCATAAAGCACACAACGCAGCCTTGATTTCGCGACGGGGGCATATGGATCCAGATGTTTCAGCTAAATATTCCATGACTTGAAAAGTTGACAATATTCCTTGTACGATCAAGTTGCACGCAGACTGTTGCAAATCATTTTTTTTTATATTCAAACCAAACGGTTCTTTTCTATCTGCAAAGTTGAGTGCTAAATTTCAAAGCAGATTGATGAGCGTACAAGTATGGTAATTAAATTTTTACAAAGAACGTCGTACATCTGGAAGAGAATTGAAGAAATTTGTAAAGGTTCACTGTAGATTGTGAGTTCAAATGCACGGAATAATCAATGCAGTATATGTCGCTGAAAAATAATGAGAATAAGTGGGGTCCAGGTTCGAATCCAGTTCGGCTGCCACTTTCTAACAAGCATTTACTTGTACAAAAGTTGGTACACTAGATATTGTAATTGCATATGTCGATCCTATTCTAATATAGTGTAACCACTCGAAGTTCGTTAAATGAAGAATACAAAATGTTATTAACTAGCACTAGAGTAAAACTCATACTCAGTTATAAGCAAGGATGAGAACGATTAATTACCAGAGAATTACACCGTAAATATTGATAAGCATATGGGATGTTATTTATTAATATACAGCGTAATGAGATGAGTTCAGAACTTAACAATAAACACACGAATAATATAGCAATATGCTAATAGGTAAGCACAGATAAAATATTCAATAACCGATGTCTAGTGTACACAATGTAATATGAAGCCAAAGACAGTAATGTGCATTGCACTCATGTAAAATGTTCTACCTTGGGATGCACGTTAAATTGGCATTGCGAGTGGCTTCTAAACAATACGTTTTGTGGTAGTTGCTCACGATTTTGCACCATATAAAATATACGCCTTCTAATTTTAAAAGTAGCAAAAATAAATTAACGTTAATTTTATCTGATCTATAAATAAGCATGCACAAGAATAATTCTGATCGGAGCAATACTCCATTTACGATAATGTGATTTTAAATAAGGAGCTAAACGAGGCCTTACTTACTTTACTTTACTTTACTGCGGCTGACTCCTTTTGGAGGATAAGCCGGCTCCATGACATTTCATGGAGTTTCTTGGGAATTTGGTACAAGTGGTACCAAATTCTCAAGAAACGAGGCCTTACGGATGACCAGGTCCACACACACACACACACACACACACACATATATATATATATATATATATATATATATATATATATATATATATATATCGATAATCCCTGGAAGCATAAATCACATCACCGAAAAACTCAGAATCAACGCAAAGTGGAGTAGTATGTTTTGGCGTGAAAGCCAAACCTCCTTCTTTCTTCCAATATCACATTGTTTACAATTTAAAATTTATGTAGGCTAGCAATTTCAGTGGACATAGCGAACTTTTAAAAGATACCAACACTATGGCTATTGTGTCAGTACCCGATACCAACATTATACTACCGCAAGGGTATATGACTATTGCATGGCACGTTTCACTTTAATGCCTGGCTAGATCTGATCTTTGATTGTGTTCGTATTTGGATGCCATTATGGTTTCGACTATGTATCGCGTATACTCCTGTTGTGTTGAGGGGTTCTATTTATTTCTTCTGTTTCAGTAGCCTATTACCTACAATAATCAATTGCCTTACACCAGTTTTAATATTTTATTGAGCTTCTATTATTCTAACATTGTTTTCCTAATTATAAGAATATATATATATATATATATATGAACTAGCAGAAACTTGTAACTGTGCCTTTCCCTGTGAAATTAACTCCGAGTATCGATTTTCCCTGGAAGAATAAATCACATCACAAAAAAAACTGCCAGAGTCAACGCAAATTGGGTAATATGCTTTAGCGTGAAGGCCTAATCTCCTTCTTTCTTCCAATATCACATTGTTTACAATTTTACATTTATGTAGGATAACACTTTTAGTGAACAAGCAGAGAAACAGATGATCTACAAAATCAGCCGTCGTGTGCCACAATAGTCGGTTTAAAAAAGTGTAACAGCATCATATAGATCATCAAATTATAATCATATTGCCCAAGCAGAGCACTTGGAAAGTACAAAAAGATTTTCCATGTTAAAACTAGCGAAGTTGGCAATATTATGGACAATGTATTAAGCGTTGTATAACAGATGAAAATAGCCCAGATTAAGACTTTTGAATTTTTTATCAACATGAGATTATACGTTACGTTCAAGCTGCCTTTGGTTTATCCTTATGGTCATATTTGAACTAATCTGTTATCAGTTACGCAATACCTATTACACAATTGCATAAGAAAGTACGTGATCGACTGGACATGATTATGAAGATTATGATGATGCAGAATATAATGATGATAATGATGGTGATGATGATGATGATAATGATGATGATGATGATGATGATGAATGTAATGATCATTATGGTGGTGATGAAGATGTTGATGATGATGATGATGATGATGATGATGATGTTAGTAAAAGTGTTTAAACCAATATTTTTCACACTTAGTTTTTTTTATTAAGCGATTTACAAATTAATTAAATGATAACTCTATCGTGTAGTTATTACATGACCTGTTGTTTAAATAAAAATCTGTAAAATTTTATTTATTTATATACCTTGATAACATTTACCATTTGTTCTGTTCAGAATCATGTATTCTCTCATAATTTTGGTATGCGAATGACACACGTAGTTGCGTGTGAACTTTATTAGTTACCTGTATTTTGCACGTATGTATCTGTTTTTATACGCGCGTGCGCATCTGTGTACTTGTGTTGGGATGAACATTTAGAAGCGACGTGGTGAGCTGTCATACCTTTCGGTGGCCATCAAGGACATGACCTTCCAGGATCTTCGTGAATTAAAGACGCACCACTCAAGTGTGCTAAACGCTAAACACTCGAACGAACGTAAGATTATTGCTCATAAAACACATTCACAACGATCAGGCATACACTTGTGAAATAAAAAGGCAACCTCATGCATTAATCACATTGTTTTTCGACTTTATACTTTACTGCTCATAGCAATTTTGTTCTTTGCTTTCAGAAGGTAATATTTCTCAAATGACATGAATTCTTTTTCAATGGCGCATAAAAAATATATGTTGAATCGAAAGGATTTGAAATACTTTCTTCATGTCAAAAGGGAGATGCAGCTGATACTCGAATTAGCTAAAGCTAATTTAAAAGTTTGTGACAATCGGCGCAGAACATGTTTTTGTTATAAATTCAGACATCCCATGTCAAACTAACCGTTCAGTTGGATTTTAGGGTATTCAGGGTTAGTGCGATTACCCTTGCACAAATATACAGATAATTCAGAATTCGCATAGACCACATTGATCCCCATTTCCAAGTACACATTGAGTTCGTCTTCATGGTCGCTGGGTTCTGATTCGTCCCATCACTCCGAAGGCTTCCACATCGTTCGTAATAACCACTGGAAATGCGGTACGATCTAATTTTGTTTGACATGCTACGTCTTGGTACCTCATTCCAAGTACTTTGAAAATGGCATCAATCGGATTATTGCGTAACTAATAGTGCAAATCTACCACCCACGAAAGAAAACTGGGGATACTCTAAATGTGATGGATCGCACTGCACTATTTAGAACAAAAACATTCAGATGGTTCATAATTTAAAATCGTGGCGGGAAGCAAACCGGTTTACACTTGCTTTGGAATCTGAGACTATTTAATATGCCCTGGTTGGTGTGCTAACCGCAGCAAATTCTGGCCAGTGCTTGAGTTCCCAATAAGGACGAAACCGGTCTACTCGATGAATTGCCTCATGAAATCGGTTTTTTATGCTGAAAAAATATGAATAATCAAAATCCTGGCATCAAAGAGAAAATAAATATAACAGCAAAAAATGGCATGTTATCTGCTTCCACCGGAAAGAGAGGGCAGCTAAAATCTTAATTTTTTATGTCTTCAAATTGCATATATATTATTCGGCAAATCCTAGCGCATTTAGTCTAAAACTACGATAAAATGCGTTATGAGTCGTGTCCCGTCCACAGAAAATACTGGACAGTACTTGATGAGTTCTAAATAAGAATGAAACCGTAAAACTCGATGAAGTTATTTTGCTAACTTACGTAATCTGTAGTGTATATTGATTAATATATATATATATATATATATATATATATATATATCGTTACAAGTTTCACCATTTTTAAATTATAGAAAAATATAACCGTAATCCAAACGTGCAAAAAGTTATTCAAAATGAAATTAAATTGGACTGGAACGAAAACATAACAAACGGAACATCAAAATTAACCTATGTGCCGAAAATTACGACATTTACTAACTGCCGACACACTTCCAATGAAAGTGATGACACATCACATGAAGTTACGCAAAAGAAGTAGTCTTAATTGCGCAAAACAAGGACAGACATAGCTAAGCGGGGATTGGTTATTCCAAATGTACAGTTGGGATTGGACGAACGAAAATTTTAACGAATCCAGAATAAGGGCTGTAGATATTGGCAAAAATAATATTTATTAACAAAATTTTATTCACTGGTTTACGTTTCTTTTTTCATATATATATATATATATATATATATATATATATATATATATAATTAGGAAGAGTAAACACGTTTAATAACACATTGATTATGGCCGTTTATTTCAAAAATACTAATCTGAACTTTACAATGTTTAAATTGCATACATTCTAGGTTTTCATTTGATTATGCGCGTGGCAACTAGTCTGATTTTCCGTTTTCTTACTATTTCTTGTTTTGTTTTGTTTGTAAATGTATATGGTATGTGTCTGTATGCATATCCGTGTGCGAGTAGATGTCATTATCGTTGTATTGCAGATCGTAGCTATCCCTCTGCAATATAATGTGAATGACCCCTACATGTACACAGAATCATACAAACATACACTTACAAATCAACCCAAACAAAAAATAGAAGTAAAAGAGAACGTCAGACTAGTTACCATCCACAACAGATTTCCAAGCAGACGCCCTCAGTTTCTATCCCTGTCCGCAGAAAATTCTGGACAGTACTTAATCATTTCCCAATAATGACGAAACCAATCTACTGAATGAATCGTCTTTTCTACATTTATCCTTTGATATATATATATATATATATATATGTATCCTCGGTTGTCATTTGATTATCTGGGTGAAAACTAGTCTGTCTCGATATTATTTCAATTTCTTGTTTTTCAAATTTCTGAATTTTAGCAGGAGTTATACGTGAATATATATAGTCGGTATAACATTAGAATGGCATATTGTAGTAGTGAAGTTCTAAAATCATGACTAATCACTTGATCCTTATTATGAGTACGTTTAGCATTCGCCTAGACATGATGTGAGATTCGAATTTATGCCGTTGATGTTAATAGGAAAACCGGCTTTTATTTTATCACAACGGGAAATAAAATGGATTCTTTTCCATAACTTACTTGTAAACAGCGCTATTTCATCATGAAAAAAACTTATATTTCACTGTTGCGTAATCATAAAATTAATCGTCTCTTGTTCGCTGTAGCCAAATACTAGGTCGCCTATTTCTAGTGTGGAGTTCAGATTGTTCATCTGAGCTCTTCCAAGTGACGTGAGAAACAGCGCAAACGCGTCACCAATATAGCTGTAGTTACCATGAAGACATACAAAATGCCACACCTATGTAGTTGGACATACTATTTTAAGTTTTTTCTGTGTACAGCTTTAGCAGGCCTTATTACATGTCGCTATTGATTAGAGCCAACTTCAAAATGAACGTCCAAGTGGACACTCGAATCTGCCAGACACTTCGATAATTTAGATTAAGCGAAAATATGTCTTATTCGTGTGGCCTAACCTATACAGTGCATAGATTGTCAATGGCTGTCTATCTTACGACCATGATTTCATCCGATTTGCGATCCTCTCAGTATGTATTCAGAATTTATTCTTCCTCCCTCGCTATATGCTTCTTTTTATTAAAATTTTTGCAGGATTTATAATCAGTATAAACTAAACAGTCCAAAAGTTTGCAAGGGCAATTTATAATGTAGACCAAATTCGTCCAGATTGAGAACTCATAAGGAACCTTTTAGAATTTGTCACAGCCGAGGCTCGAATCAAGGCATATTCTCTTTATGGTTTTGCACTCATCCGCTGCGCTACCCCCAGCCGTACATTATGTGCAGTTGTCAGTCATATACGAATTTATAATTTTGGTTAGCCTTTCCTTCAGTTGGAATATTTTGACATCTCTTGCGAGCCAAAGTTCATTTTAGCCATCTCTCTTTTGTTATTGTAGACCAGGCATCATGCCATCTACGGAGTTTATATTTGGTTTGATGAATCGTGAAATTCAAAGTTATGTGTGGACTGAAGTTATTTTTTGAAATTTGATTGCGGACTGCCAGCTTCATATTTTCCAATGCCGCGTTTTGCGTACGCGGGTTGTAGCTTTGCACCGACAGTTTCACAAAGATTTAAAGGAAACGTGTTGCGCGACAGGGAATAGATCAGTTACCTGACTATCGGGTTGCGATCCGATTTGTTTGCATCCGCTGTCTTCCTGAGAAAAAATCAGGAAGACAGCGGATGCAAACAAATCGGATCGCAACCCGATAATCAGGTAAAAGTTTCACAAAGATCCGATTGATCACAATTTCCATTTCCGTTTTGTCTTCGATCGGGTGCTGAGTTTGTATTCGTCCCAATGGAAATGCGGTGGTTCTATCACACATCTTTGTTTACTGGCTACGTTTCGGAACGAAAGTCCCCGTTCCATCTTCAGGCCAATTATCACATACATACACGGCACAATACTCACAATAGCCGATTTAAGCAAATGCGTGGACTGTAAATGAAGGCTTCTTACCTCATTCCTAGTGGGGAATTGAGATTTTGGTAGTCTGATTCGTCCTCATTGTCCTGCCTGAATGACGATACTTTAACAGCCCTGAAGCTTCACCACATAGCCCAAAATATCATAAAAGCACACCAACAATAACACCAATGGTAAGGTTAATTCTGCAGAGCTGAACTGGTAATACATGTAACCATTTAAATGACGCAAAATATGGATTAAATCGTGATTCATTTGGTGGTTTTTATTTCCAGCCGCGTTTCGTGGGAGTATGTGTTTTTGTAACACCAGCTGTAATCATTTAGTGTTTTCGTTCAGTAAATCAACCCTACCTTTTCAAATTTTGAACTTGTTAGCCTGATCTGTAATAGTAAAACAACTTCAATATATCCACTTTTATTTGTATTCTCTTCTTACGCTGTTCGATATATTTAGAAATGGACGAAGAGGATTTGGATCCTATGGAACTGCAGCCGTTCCCTTCTCTTCGTGACTGCCTTCAACACATTGATATGGATGTTGGATTCGACATTGAAGTGAAGTATCCAATGAAGCTACGCGTAAGCCATTTGTTTGTGTTTATCTTTCTCTCAATCTTTTCACTAACAATTTTCAGTTTTTTTGCATTCCTAGCAATGCCTTATTTTAACTTATTCTGTGAAGGTTTACATTTTTCCATCACCTATATGCTGAACTTTCATAGAAATGAACTCGTCATTTATAAAGTTGTAGCTCCGCGTTCCAAACATTTACCCAATTTCAGCAGGTTTATCGATTAATAGATTAACTCTGAATTTATTTAAATTAAAGAATTAAAACATGAAGGTAGTGTGAAATATGGAACCAACAAATCAATTACGTACGCCACCTCCAGTTCAAGCTCAATACCTGAACTGGAGATGACGCGCAAAATTGATCGGTTGTTCACATATTTCACACTCTCTCCATATTTACATTTTTGTACCTTGTTTTTTCCCATAATTTATATATATATATATATATATATATATATATATATATATATATATATATATATATATATAAAGAGATGTTCATTTGTAGATACTTATGAAGTTATTACTGTGTATTACTGATGCCGTCGTTAGTTAGTGTCCGGTCCTTGTCTTCGATTCCGTAATATGCATTTGAACTTAATTACTCATCTCTGACTTTACAAGAAACACAATTTGATGACATTTTGTGTTCTTACTTACAATAAATGGCAAATTAATCAGTAAAAACAATTTCATTGTCGAATGTATGCTTTTATAAAACGCACAGTACCTTTCTCGTGGACCAGAGTAAAGTGAAGTTTGGTCCTATACTATAAACATTTTTTGCTCCTCATATACGTAAGGATGAACGTATTTGCTTATTTTCGCAAATAAAAGCATGTGTCAAACTGAGACTGGAAGAGTGTCCGAAATGGAGAAACATCCAATCACCTGCGCGCAACGTACCTGGTTCAGGCTGCAATTTGTTTATACACAGCGCTTCATAAATTGCTTACTTACTTATCTTTTCGGTACAATAATGTTGGTATCGGTTACTAACAAAATAGCCATAGTGTTAGAATCCTTTACAGAATCGGTATATATATTATATAGTGTGAGTTAGCGTTGAAGTCGCTTTGTCGTAGACTATACGATGTTAGCTTCACTATTGCAGGTATACACATTCGTCTAGAAGATTGTACCGTCCTATTATCCCACATTCTTCACCCAAATATATAGTGGTTAAAGGGCGTAATACCGGCTCCTACTGATGAGTTGCCAGTAAGCAAGAAACGAATGTGCATGAGATTATACTTTCCGTTCATGCTGCCTTTGGTTTATCCTTCTGGTCACAACTGAACTAATTTGTTACTAGGTTCGCAAAACCTAATACATACTTGCATATATATTAGTTCTTCGCAACAAACAGTATTTAACTGTAATATATTGAATTGAATGATGTCATGCTTACCGCGAAATGTGATAACTGAAATCGATCAAGGCCAGAGTGTATGGATTTACTGCAGTAACAGGTGTTCAGAAATTGTTGTAATTCTCAATTTTGGTGAAATAGCATAAATTGATATCCATCATATTGGTACCATGTACATACTCGGAAACCATAGTGTTCGTACCATTTACCTTTTCGGTACAATAATGTTGGTATCGGTTACTAACAAAATAGCCATAGTGTTAGTATCCTTTACAGAATCGGTATATATATTATATAGTGTGAGTTAGCATTGAAGTCGTATTGTCGTTGACTTTAGATTATGTTAGCTTCACTATTGCAGGTGTACACATTCGTCTAGGAGATTGTACCGTCCTATTATTCCACATTCTTCTACCAAATATATAGTGGTTAAAGGGCGTAATACCGGCTCCTACTGATGAGTCGCCAGTAAGCACGAAACGAATGTGCATGAGATTATACTTTCCGTTCATGCTGCCTTTGGTTTATCCTTCTGGTCACAACTGAACTAATTTATTACTAGGTTCGCAACACCTATAACATACTTGCTAACTTACTTCTCGTATTGCCTACGGTATCCTAAATGCACTGTCTGGTGAGCATAGTGCAACGATTCAACGATATCTTGCGCACTGCCTGACGCATATTGACCATTGCTATAATCAGGTTTGCGACCTAGATATAAGTATCTGACCCATTAATTACTTACATATGTCAGTATAAACTAAGAATTGTATAGTGTAGAAAAGCCAATTCATTCAGTAGACCGGTTTCGTCCTTATTCGGAACTCAACATGTACTGAGCAGAAATTGTCGCGTACAGGGCTCGAACCTGGGTACGTCTGCTTCGGAATCTGGTGCTCTGACCACTGAGCCACCCTTCCACACACTACACGCAATTTTTAGTAATATACTAACTAATGTAACTTTGTTTGTCTATTTTTGCTTTAGGTAGAGCTCATATGGCATACATTTAGTCACAAAGTTCCAACTAACCATTCCCAATCTGTCATTACTGAACAGACACCACACTACATGAGGAAGTGGTATTGAAATGAACATTTATATAATTAAAAGAACATTGGTTGCGCGGGTGGTGTTAACAATTATTATAATCAAGGTTGCGGTCTTGATATAAACACCTGACCCATTAATTACTTACATATGTCAGTATAAACTAAGAATTGTATAGTGTAGAAAAGGCAATTCATCCAGTAACAAATTAGTTCAGTTGTGACCAGAAGGATAAACCAAAGGCAGCATGAACGGAAAGTATAATCTCATGCACATTCGTTTCGTGCTTACTGGCGACTCATCAGTAGGAGCCGGTATTACGCCCTTTAACCACTATATATTTGGTAGAAGAATGTGGAATAATAGGACGGTACAATCTCCTAGACGAATGTAAACCTGTAATAGTGAAGCTAACATAATCTGAAGTCAACGACAATACGACTTCAATGCTAACTCACACTATATAATATATATACCGAGTCTGTAAAGGATACTAACACTATGGCCATTGTGTTAGTAACTGATACCTTTTTTGAAATCGATGAGTACCGGATACTAACACTATGGTTTCCGAGTCGGTACATGATACCAACCTGATGGATATAAATTTATGCTAAAGTTCACCCAAATTGAGAATTACAACAATTTCCGAACACCTGTTACTCCAGTTAAACCATACACTCTGGCCTTCATCGATATCAGTTATCACATTTCGCGGTAAGCATGACATCATTCAATTCAATATATTACAGTTAAATACTGTTTGTTGCGAAGAACTAATATATATGCAAGTATGTATTAGGTTTTGCGAACCTAGTAACAAATTAGTTCAGTTGTGACCAGAAGGATAAACCAAAGGCAGCATGAACGGAAAGTATAATCTCATGCACATTCGTTTCGTGCTTACTGGCGACTCATCAGTAGGAGCCGGTATTACGCCCTTTAACCACTATATATTCGGTAGAAGAATGTGGAATAATAGGACGGTACAATCTCCTAGACGAATGTAAACCTGTAATAGTGAAGCTAACATAATCTGAAGTCAACGACAATACGACTTCAATGCTAACTCACACTATATAATATATATACCGAGTCTGTAAAGGATACTAACACTATGGCATTGTGTTAGTAACTGATACCTTTTTTGAAATCGATGAGTACCGGATACTAACACTATGGTTTCCGAGTCGGTACATGATACCAACCTGATGGATATAAATTTATGCTAAAGTTCACCCAAATTGAGAATTACAACAATTTCCGAACACCTGTTACTCCAGTTAAACCATACACTCTGGCCTTCATCGATATCAGTTATCACATTTCGCGGTAAGCATGACATCATTCAATTCAGTATATTACAGTTAAATACTGTTTGTTGCGAAGAACTAATATATATGCAAGTATGTATTAGGTTTTGCGAACCTAGTAACAAATTAGTTCAGTTGTGACCAGAAGGATAAACCAAAGGCAGCATGAACGGAAAGTATAATCTCATGCACATTCGTTTCGTGCTACTGGCTGTACTGTAATATATTGAATTGAATGATGTCATGCTTACCGCGAAATGTGATAACTGATATCGATGAAGGCCAGAGTGTATGGTTTAACTGGAGTAACAGGTGTTCGGAAATTGTTGTAATTCTCAATTTGGGTGAACTTTAGCATAAATTTATATCCATCAGGTTGGTATCATGTACCGACTCGGAAACCATAGTGTTAGTATCCGTTACTCATCGATTTCAAAAAAGGTATCAGTTACTAACACAATGGCCATAGTGTTAGTATCCTTTACAGACTCGGTATATATATATTATATAGTGTGAGTTAGCATTGAAGTCGTATTGTCGTTGACTTCAGATTATGTTAGCTTCACTATTACAGGTTTACACATTCGTCTAGGAGATTGTACCGTCCTATTATTCCACATTCTTCTACCGAATATATAGTGGTTAAAGGGCGTAATACCGGCTCCTACTGATGAGTCGCCAGTAAGCACGAAACGAATGTGCATGAGATTATACTTTCCGTTCATGCTGCCTTTGGTTTATCCTTCTGGTCACAACTGAACTAATTTGTTACTAGGTTCGCAAAACCTAATACATACTTGCATATATATTAGTTCTTCGCAACAAACAGTATTTAATTCATCCAGTAGTCCGGTTTCGTCCTTATTGAGAACTCATCATGTACTGGCCAGAAGTTTTGTATTATTGCAAATAAAAGCATTTAGCCAACTGCGACTGGAAGAGCGTCAGAAATGGAGAAACGTCTAATCACCTCCGCGAAACACATTTGGTTCAGGTTGATTGCCCGAGCATTCTTCTTACCTTTGCATAAATTAAGCGAGAATTTGTTTTTACAAAGCGCTTCATAAATTGCTGAAAATGGTGTGTAGCGTGCGGCAGGGTGGCTCAATGGTTAGAGCTTCAGATTACGAAGCAGATGTGCCCAGGTTCGAGTCCTGTCCGCGGCAAGTCTGAAGATTTGTGAGTAATTAGAAATGTCGGTTGATGTTGCTAGTTGTCTCGTTTTATGATACCTGGTTATTTGTTTAGTTGATTCTATACATGCGTATCACTTTGGCTGATTTGCTTCAGCGTACTTTATATTTACGTGTCTGATTATATCGCATGAATTTGTTACTAGGTTCGATATATCTAACATATAATTTGATATACCTTTTGTTCTTCATACCGAAGTATATATATAAATAGTACACGTTTCATTTAGTAATGACAGTATAACAACGAGAATGCCAAAGCTGATTAGGAAATGAAAAAAAATAGCGAAACTTGATTTATCGAAATTAACTGATCTGCGTTTTAACTAACACAGACTGAGTTACAAGTTTTTTGTTTCTTCAAAATATTTCGACATCCATTGGCGGATGTCTCTTTCAGTTTACCCATCATCGCAGGTTTTTAAAACAAACATTTGTTTGTATTTTAAAACTAGTGATGATGGGTGAACTGAAGAAGACATCCGCCAGCGGATTTTGAAATTATATTTCCGGCTATGAATGAGAAAAGTCACATCTTATCACTACTGGTACAATTATTGATTGCTTTATTGCATAACCTATCAGATGAAACGAAATCTGCAATAAAACCTATTCTTGTGCATCCGAAATATCAATCAATTACTGACTATTTTATATTTTTATGTATAACAGTCACGTTTCGGCTTTTCGCCACATTTTATTTCATTGCAGTTTAATCTCTATCAGTCGGTTTCCTCCCGTGCTCTGCTGATTACGAAGGAAGGTCAGAGCGCCTTTGAGTTTTTAACAGATTTTTAATTTGTTATAATGTACGACTAAGGACAAATGGGACTAGTGAATATTTGATGCCCAAAAGCGTTGTTTAAATAATTTAAAACATGATCTAATTTATTTTGTGCACTCTCCGCAAGCATAATTGGCAATTTCAGTAAAGCGAAGACCTAAGCATGTAATTGACATCCTAACTTAAAAGTTGACCGAAGTAAATTGCCCAACACCTCAAGCTACTGAGGCAACCCCGATGGTTGGTTGGAATAGCAGCACGTAACAATTGTCAAAAACGTGGTCTGACAATATTTGGTTACTGAAACTAACCTAGCGACGCTGAGTTGAGTGAACATCTGTGAAAATTAGGCGGCGAACAGGCCTCGCCGAAGAGCCGTTATTTTCTCTTCTTTATTAGCACTACCTTTTTTAGAGTCACGTGTTCATGAATCCTAGATCTCTCCGGATGTTCTTAAGTGGTACTTCTTATTTTTGGGGCGTTAGCAGATGTTATTGCTAAGGCCTTGAAAGTATTTTCTACATGTTTGTATTACTTTTCTAGGACGGCGGATCCGAAATGGAAGGCTTCTTTGAGAGGAACTTCTACGTGGACAAGGTCCTTTGTGAAATTTTCAAATATGCAGAGCAGCGACGCATAATGCTTTCCTGTTTTGATCCGGATATCTGCGCTATGTAAGTGTGTAGATTAGACAGATCACACTAATGAACCTTCATTTCGCATCACCCAACTTGTTTGTAGTCACACTTTTAATGAGTAAGTAGCATAAGTGATGTGCTCAAATATTCCACTAACGAATAAATTGCTAGTAGTAGTTGCAGTAGTAGTAGCTTTATTATTAGTGGTAACAGTGGTATAAATATAAGTATTAGCATTAGTTTGTGTAGTAATAGTTGTAGCACATTTAATAGTGTACGTAACATTAATTGTAGTATTAGTTGTGGCAGAAGTAGAAATATAAGTATTATTATTAATATTAGGTGTACTAGTAGTAGTAAAATTAATAATATTAGTAATAGTAGTAGCAGTAATAGTTGTAGTATCAGAAACAGTATTGGTAATATTAACATCAGAAATATCAGTAGTAGTAATAATAATAGTATTATTATCCGTAGTAGTAATAGTAGAAGTTGTACTAGCAGCTCTTGTTGTATGTATGGAAGTAGTAGTAGTAGTTGATGTTGTTATTGTATTCCAAATCGGTGTGAGGCTTGAATTTTATTGGTAATCTTTCGGTTTAAATCCATTTACTAATTTTTGTTTCACTTGAAGAAATACCTGTAACATTGTGATAAATTGTTCAATTGATAGTTGAGCATTTTTGCACTGCTACCACATTTATCGACAATTTTTTTGGGTTCTTCATTTGTATAATATGCAAAACAATAATTTCAATCTACGAAATTCAAAGCACATTATGCACCGTGCAGAATCGCTTTCGCTTCAACCTATCAGTTGATTTGGTAGAGAAATGAAGCCTATGAAGCAAGTTATACAATTACGCAATCATCAACTGTATGGGTGATGATAATCGATTAAAACAATTTTGTGTGCTTTTGATAAACATCAATCCAAATGTATCTAACCGTTCACATAACATAGCAAGTAAATATCAGCACACACACAATGGATAGTTGTTTAATTGCATCATTTATGCACGTATGGCGAAAGCTGCAACACCGTATGTTCGTAACCACATCGAAAATGTGCGATATTTCCAGTCAAAGACAGTATGAACGGAAGTCATGCTGCCTTTGGTTTATTTTTCTGGTCAAAAGTGAACTAATTTGTTATTAGGTTCGCAACACCTACTACATACTTGCATATATATTAGTTCCTCGCAACAAACAGTATTTAATTATTTGTAACATTTGGCTGTTTTAGGGATAATGGGTTCTCTTCACGTTTCGCGATAGGAATACCTGTGTATTTTCTGTGCTAATGAGTGATTTTGTTCAGTATTGTGTTATTTAGAACTTTAGTGTATGCAGTTTTGAATACATTCGTCATTTGTATGCTTAAACTTTTATTTTCTTCGAATGCCACAGGTAGGCTTTTGTTTAAACGCTTTTCCGGCATACTACGATAGTATATGCTTCTTAAGGACACATGTATTCCCAAACGCGCATTACCTGCAAATGGGTATTATAATCGAATCCTGCGTAATCGCAGACGCCCTGAGACCGAAGCTTTTAATCCTGACACATGAATTTAACAACATACCACAATAGTACTATTTTACTCGTCAAATTCGCAGAAATTACTTAGCATAATCAATACGTGCCTAAACATTTCAATAAAAATATTATTTTTATCGAAGAAATCCAATTCGCTTGGTTTCGAGAGAAGATTTGCGCAGAAAATCAATTAATCTTCATAAGCATAATAAATTTTGAGAGCAATATTTTGTTATGCGAAAATTTAACGGAATTCTGTGCAGCATTTCGAAAGCATGCCTGTATATTTTATGGTAACTGGCAGTTATCCTAGGACCTGCTCCTCACATTGTCAACGACAAGCCTCGATTAGTCGAATTGATGATATTTTGAATTCTGATCAAACCACACATTGTCCAGGCTATCATTTACACAAACGTCAGCATTCTCGGTTAAGCGGTAGCTTCCATAGCATTTCTACTTCATAAATGTATTGCAGTGACATTTTAATGTGCCCAAATTGCTAAATTTCTTATTAAGCATGGAATTATTAGTAGCGAACTATTTAATATAGAACCAGGACGATATACCGATGTCAGTAAGCACGAAATATATAAACCAATGTACGTATACGTTTCGTTCTTACCGGAAATCAATTAGTAGGAACCCTCGATACACCATATACATTTGGTTACGAAATGTAGAAAAATTGAACTATGCAATCTCGCATACTTATATGTACACAGATTTAATAGTAGATTAAAAATTAAATAACATTTTCACAGTATGACTTGAAAGTGTATTATTTACACGTATTATGTAGCGATATTCAAAATGGCATCCACAGCAATATTTTCGAGACGAATATAATTCTTCCGAAGATGAGATCACTAATCATACACGAAGAGTTGCAATTCATTGACTAAACTGTTTTCTCAATTGCACACTCAGTTGTTACCAAGAGTCTGTACCAAATGGTCCTGCGTTCAAATTCCGGCTGCAACATTTCGCAAATACTCATGCTAGCCTAGCAAGAGCGAGTATGATTTGAGTGATTGGTGCGCAGTGCGAACTTCATATGTTGCCTCTCCGCGATTTGCGTTCGCGGGTTGTCGCTTGCACTATCAGTCTCGCAAACATTCGACTCATTCCAATTTCCAAAGTACGCATCGAGTTTGTCTTCGTCTTGGCTTGGTGCGGATTAGCTCCTTTCTTTCGAAGGCTTCAACATCGTTCATACTATATAGGCAATACAATTTAACAATAATTGCTTGCGCGGGTGGTGGTAACAATTCTTTTGTTATGTTGTTCGACGACTGGTTAAATACAATGGGATTGGTGTTTACTTCAAGCTCGCAAACTTGATTTAAAGAATCGTTCATACTAACCACTGGAAATGAGGTACGATCTAATCTTCGTTGACTTGTGACGTTTCGATTTTTTCTTTTCCATACCATTCTCAGGCATATATATATTTATATATATATATATATATATATATATATATAGAACTGTTTCGGAATGAGGTTACCACATTTACTTAAATCTGGTATGGTGAGAATCTTCCTGTGTACGTGTGACTAGGAGCCTCAGGATGGTGCTGGAAATATCATACCGAAACGTCGACACTCGACGAAGATTTCATCGCACATCATCTCCAGTAGTCAGTATGAACGATTTTGAACCCTTCGAAAGAAAGGGACGAATCCGCACCCAGCCTAAACGAAGACAAAAGCGATGTGTGCTTGGAAACGGGGATCAATGGGATCTTTGCGGAACTGATAGTGCAAAGCAACAACCCGCGAGTGCAAATCATAAGGAGTCAACATAATAAGAGCGAAACCTGGTTGGTTGATGAATTTCTTTCGCCGCCCCATTCAATTTATATATATGCATATTCATGGTTATGCAATGCTTTTCATTTTCACCGAATAAGCTTTACTTCGAAATACATTTAATTTCTTAATGTTATTTATTCTTCTTATTGTTTTCGCTTACTTCGTATCGGTCGATGTTTCATTTTATGCTTTCTCGCGGAAGGCTGCAACTGAAACAAAATAAGTATCCAGTACTTCAGTTGGGAATTGCTCCAGAATACGCAGACATGCGCCTTAACGATGTGCCAAGTCTATTAGCCTCGGCTGTCAGCAATCAATTATTGGTTAGTTGAATTATTTACTTCCGTGCGACTTCCTTATAATAAATGATTTTTCTTGTTTTCCTTCAATTGCTCTTTAAATGGCAGCCTTATATGTCTCATCTCAATTCCCTTGTCGTTTTTGGCTACCAATGATATTTATGGTGCTGAAATTGCCGAAGAAATGATTTTCCTCTTCAACTAATCGATTAATCAGTCACTTTTACTTCTAATCAAGGTTGCGATCTTGATATAAACACCAGACCCATTAAGTAGATATATTTTTCTGAATGAAGTAAGAATTGCAAAGTTTAGAAGAGGCAATTCATCCAGTAGATCGGTTTCGTTCTTATTCAGAACTCATTACGTACTTTCCATAATATGCCGCGGACAGAGCTCGAATCTGGCTACGTCTGCTTTGGAATGTGATGCTCTAACTACTGAGCCATTCTGCTGCACACTACGCACAACTTTCAGTTATATACTACCTAATGTTTCTCGGTTAGCCTTTCCTTTAGGTAAAGCCTATATAGCATCTCCAAGCCCTAAATTTCCGACTTACCATCCCAAATCTGTCATTATAGAACAGTTACACGCTATTTGGGGAAGGGGTATTAAAATGAACATTTATATAATTAAACGAATATTGGTTGCGCGGGTGGTGATTGTTGTGTCCACCTATGTTTGATGTTCCACGAACTTGAATGTCGTTGGTATTTATTATTAACGTGTCGTCTAGACGAGCCTTAATTATGCCTAATTCGTCCGTTAAATTCTTCATTTGAGACGCCAGTGCCTGAATCAACGTTTCGACCCCATCAGAAGACATATTTAATTGTGCCATAAATGCTTTATTTTTACTCAATTATATATAGAATTTTGCACGCACAACAACAATCTATTTAATAAAACAAATTTACACATTAATTAATATATGTGCACATCAGCTCAACGTCTGCTTTCTCATTGTGCTGCCTGCTTACTTCTTATCCGGGCGCTTCTGCGAGGAATTTCTGTTGAAATAATGTCTGCCCTAGATAAGACCTTTTGCTCATTATTTGTCTTAAAGGTGGCTATTGCCACATCTTCCCCCCCTCAGGAATCGGCTTTCGCACTCTGCTTAAACGATCCAGTGCCACAGCTCGTGGTCCATCGGGCAGGCTAACAAAAACAGTATTGTGCTCGGCGTCCACCCTCTCCACGCGATACGGCCCATCATTGACAGCCTGCAGTGCCATGGGCTCGACCCTCGCTACCATGACATAATCGCCGACCTTTAGGCGAGTGCGTG